>JAODAL010000184.1:87500-383215 GCA_025379985.1 Phyllomedusa bahiana | reverse complement strand
TTTTTTCCGATTATCCCTATTATTTTTTTTTGCAAAACTTTGAACCCCCTTTTTGAAGCCCGGATAAAGCGCCAGCACTCCTGTCAGTTTATCTGCTTGGAACTTTTCGCACCCCCCCCGAGAAAAAGGGTTTTAGCTCCAGTGACCACAAAGACTAATTTAGAAATCCTGATGAAAATGGCAAAAACTGGACGAAGGTGAAGATCGGGGGGGAGCCGAGCATTTCCCCCGTCATTGGGAGGCGCCAAGGTTTGTGCAACATCGTTTTTAAATACCCGGTCCGAAAACTCTCGGACCTGAACTTTGCTGGTGGCCTTTGTAGCCTCTTGGAGAAATGCATGGACGGACGGTCGGTCAGTGACATTCGCTGCTTCGACCTGGGGTTCTTTTTCTGCCACATTTTTTAATACGACAAAAGGGGCTCATTTTAAAACAGGAACTGAAAGGGGTTGTCCCCTTTTATAAAAGCCCCCTGGAAAGTATTCTGAATATTCAATGGGCCGGGAAGTATCAGGCTGTTACTGATGTAAATGCCCCCGCATCTGTCAAGAGCAGCTGCCCATGGGCTTTGAAAAACGCTCTTTAATGTGAGCTGGACGCGAAGTCCTGCGAGGGAACTTATGCTTTCTTTCAACAGTTTGCAGGGCTTGGCGGCAATAAAAATGACGCAAACCCGACACCCAGTTTTTCTTTTTCCCCAATTTTCACAAGCTCACTTCTCTCCCTCTTTATAAACCCATATATCAAGAGTTAGCTCCTCTCCCTCATCATATAAACCCTGTATATCAAGAGCCCCCAGCTTCTCTCCCCCCTATCATAAACCCTATTATACAGGCTCGCTTCTCTCCTCTATCATATAATATTACACAGGCTCAGCTCCTTCCTCTTCATAACCCCCTTTTTTTCACAGAGCCCCGTCCTCTCCTCTATATTAACCCTATATATCACAGAGCTTAGCCCCTCTCCCTCTATCATATAACCCGATATCACAGAGTCAGCTTTTTTCCTTTCATAAAACCCCTTTATATAAGAGCTCAGCTCCTCTCCTTTTTCATATATTCCTATATAAATGCTTTTTGTGCAGTCGACCCTCAGGAGAGGAAAGAAAAAAAACGGGGGGGGGGAAACAAAAGGCGAACGTGTGTAATATTAAAAAATTTAAATTTTAAAATTCACTGTCACCGAGCAATTTTGTACAAACTTGGTACAACTCTTTTTTAATGCTTTTAACCCAACCCAAGAGCCGCGGCCCACTTCGATCCCCTTATCCTTCCGCACAAAGAGATCCAAGGATTAATTAAATAATACCGTGCTACTTGTAGCACGGTATTATTTATATAATCCTATATATCACAGAGCTCAGCTTCTCTCATCTATCATATAACCCTATAATACAGAGCTCAGCTTTGTTCTCTATCATATGACCATATATACAGACTGGGCTTCTCCCCTTATAATGTAACCCTAATATCACAGGCTTAGCTCCTTCCTTATCATATAACCAAATTTCACGGCTCAGCTTGCCCCTGGGGTTGGGCGTCATTAAGGAGTTAAAAAAGTAACTTTTAAAGTTTAAGTTGGTGCTATTAAAAAAAAAAAAAATACAACTCGTCCAATAACAAGTCCTCATTCGGCTTTATTAATGGAAAAAAAAAAGAAGTTATGGCTATTGGAATGGGGCCCCTTGAAAAAAATACTTTTTTCCCCTTTAAAGGGGACTTTGACGCTCCCTGCCATCTTCTCAAATAAACCTGTGTTGTGGGGGCTCCTCTGTGTTCCCCCCCCTAGAATGTTTTACTGAATCTGTAGGTGGGTGTTACCAGTCGGCAGCATTGTCCCTGCGCAGAAAAATAAAAAAGTTATGGCTAGCAGACTATAAAAACGCAATTTTTTACAATCTTATTTCTATTGTGTAAAACTAATAAAACCTAAAATTTGATATTGTTGTAATCGGACCGACCCGCATAGAAAAGTTATCATGTCCATTAGTGAAACATGTGGGCCCAAAATGTACGTTACACCCCTGGATGAACTCCCTGGGGGTGTTTATTCTAATGTGCTGTGACTTCTGGAAGATTTCACCTGTGCTGGTACCACAGGGGCTATGCAAATGCAACACGACACCCACCAAAATCTGCATTCCGAACCAAAATAGGGGGCCCTTTTTCAGGCCCAAACAGCATTTCTCTCCCGAGGGTTTTGGGGGCATTCCCCCACACCCGGGTTTTTGCGGAATTTTTTTAGAGGGTTTGAGGTTTTTGCGGGCCCCGCTGAAAAACGTCCGCAAAACGAACAAAGGGGGCTTTGGGAAAACCGTGCCAGTCTCCTTTGTTTTCCCCCGCCCGGCGGTCATTGTGTTTGCACATTCCCCCGTCCGGTTTTGGGGTTTGGAATATGAAAGTAAGGGAAGGGGGAGGGCTTTTCTCTGTCATGCGGGGGAAGAGAGTCCCCCTGCGCCGTGGGGCGCACAAAAACCGGAAAAAAACCCGGGTGGGGAAAACCGAGGGTATTTCCCTTTTTCCCATGAAAAAAGGGCCCTTACGTACTTAAAGGGGTTTTTCCCACGAGTTAATTTGATGGGGATCCACCAAAAGGGGTATTTAATCATTTTTCTAAATATATGTGTTTTACAAAAATTGCAGCCTGAGAGAGCTACCTGTTTTTCCCTTCCCCTTAGTTACTTAAAGCTTTATTTTACACAGACAAGAGCTGCGGCCGGGTTTTGGGCAGAACACACTTCTTATCTGATGAGGGGGCTGAAGAGTTTCAGGCCCCGGGGTAAAAATATTTGGTTTTTGTATAGAGAATCCACTTTGTAAGGGATTTTTGAGTGATCCCTGCTTTAGATGACAAGAAAATAAAGAAGCTTTAAAAAGGCTGCTGTGGAAAAGCTGTTGTCGTTTGTATACAGAATCCACTATATTTTGATTATTTGAGTAAAAATTTCACACGCCCCCTTTGCAGGGCTCGTGCTCGGGCTGTTCTCTCCCTCAGCTCAGCATGGCTTTTTTTTTACATTTTGCTTTTAAAATAAACATCCGGGAAAAAAACCCCTTTTTAAGGGGTTTTGCCACAAAGTGGTTCCTTTACCTCCTTATCGCTCAGAAGAATATAAAAAATATGCTGATCTGAAGCTGCAGGGTTTTGAGGGGGAGGGGGTGAGCAGAGGGAGTGAGGAAAAAGGGAGGTCTAAAAAATTTTACCAAAAATATTACAACAGGGGGTTTTCCTTTGTACGCAGACGCCTCCCACTCACATTTCTCCACAGCCCCTTGAAGCTCCTTCTGTTCCCCTGTCATCAGATAAGAATCAAACAAGAAAGCGGGGCCAATAACCGCAGCTCCTCTGGTCGTGTTTAAATGTAAACTGTCAAAACTGGGGGGGACTGGGCAATGCGTAACTTGGGGCTTCACTTTTTTAAATAAATTTATTTAAAAGGGATTACCCATTTTGGGGATCCCACAAAAACATTAGATTGTGGCAAAAAACCCCCTTTAAAAAGGGAACTTTTCACATAGGTTATGTCCCCCTTGTTGGGGGCACACAAAGCTAGTGACAGACCTGTTTTTTCCGCGCTGGTCCCTTTTTTGGGAAAGATGCTGGGTTTCAAGCTTTAAGCTCAAATCTTTTCATACAGGTGTTTTTTCCCACCCACCAAGGTAGCCCCGCCCACGACATACATGTTTCAAAGTAATGGTTTTGAAGTTGAGGTGGGCGGGGGAGCCTCGATGGGGGGGTTTGAAAAAACTGACTCTTTTCGGCTGAAAACTGCAATTTGAGCATTAATTATCAAAAAACCTGCATCACAGAAAAAGGACACTGCGTGGGAAAAAACGGGGCTGACACTGGGTTGTGCTGTCCTCAGCAGGTTCCTTTAGGTTTTTAGCACCTTAAAGGGGTCCACAAACCCAAATGGGGCATAAAAAAATCCAAGGAAAGGGGACCCCCAAAGTCCGAGGGTGCTCCCCCCTACTCCGTGCTTTTGTTGAGTCAAATTTCCACTAGGGCACTCCTGAAAAAGGCAAAATTTGGGGAATAATTTGAATTGCTTTTCCTTATCATTACTTGTGGGGATGAATGACGGTTAAAAATTGAACATCTGCAAATCTTTCCCCTGTTCTTAATTCCCCGTGGAAACCAGAGGGGTTTAAAAAACTTCCTAAATCCCTTTAGGGGCTTGAAGGGGGTGTTCACACAGCGTTTTTTGAATTGTTTTTGATGCATGTTTTGGTCTTTTTTCGGGGAACCCAAAAAATTCAAATATCAGGGATTTACATTGCTTTTGTAAAAAAAATCATGTTCAACGTCGTTTTACCCCATGGGGTCTATTGGTCTTTCGCAGGGCTGTGGAGTCGGCAAACCAAAAACCCCGACTCCTCAATTTCCCAAAACCCCGACCCCCTCATACAGGGATTTTAAGTGATCACTTTACTGTAGTAAAATTAAATCAGGCTGTTATCACCTTTTTGATACAAAAAATCAAACATTTTTGGTGAACAACATGATAAGCAAAAGGGTAACAATGTTTGATCTTTTAACTTGTGGGGAGAGTTGAAAAAGCATATTTGTATCCAAGTCCAGCTCACCCAAAATTGGAAGTGTAGAAAACCCGGGATAGATTTTGGAAAAAATGCTTTATTTTGATCCAGACCCGAAGGATTCAGGCAATATTGAAAAAAGCAAAGGGATTTCCCCAAATCTAACAAAAAATAAAAATTAAAATTTTGATTTTTTAGGAGCAAAACATAAAAATGAGTTATGGGGAAAAAATCTACAGAAAAAAGCAATGCTAAATACTTGCAAGTACATATAGGAAGATCGGAAGAGAGTGTAAAAAAATTCCTTGCCTCATGAAAAAAAGCTGTAGGGGTATGAATATGGAGCTGAAAAGCACAAGTTCAAACATTTTTACCCTTTTGTTGTCAGTTAAAAATATATTTTTGGATATGACTTTAAACACAAAAAATGTTATGAAACACGCAGGGAAATTTTGTGGAGTCCAAAAATTTTTTTGAGAAATATTTGCCTCCATCAAAACCTGCCTAAAGACCCCCACATTGATTCTTTTTCCAGGGTAGGAAAGGGCCCCTCTACACTAACTTGGGGTTGGGAGCAGTAGCATGGTGGACCCAATTTTATCTTCTCTTTTTCCGCATCGAACTCTGGCCAACTTATTATATAAATTTTGGGGTTGGAATTGGTTTTATTTTATGACACCCGCTCCGAAAATCAAATGACCCACGACTCCATCCACACCCGCTTTTGATGCATCTTTTGGATCCATTCCAAGAATTGACATGTCAATTCTTGATCCATTTTACGCAGCAGACACCTTAGTTATAACTATAGGGTGCGATCCTGCTGCAGCCAAAACGCATCCAAACACGCACCTGTGTGTTGGATGCTTTTTAAGCAGAGTTTTTTTAATATGTTTTTCAGATACAAAAAACACATTCAATACGCTGTGTGAACATACCCTAAGGGGTGTAGTTTCTATAACAGAGTTCTATATGCAAAGCCAAGACATATATCCAGCAACAATCCAGGGTATTTGGGTTAAAAATTGTTCAAAACTTTATCCATTAGTTTAAAAAAGATTCCATATTTGAAGTAACAAGACAAATACACAAATACGCTAACCGTTTCGGAAAATAAAACCTTCCTTAACTAAATATAAAACACTGGATAGCCAAAAAAACTAATATAGGCTACCGATCAACAAACAAAAAACACCCCGATTAGAAAACTGCCCCAGTTTTTAAATTTTGTTGCTATCAAAACTACAAAAATGAAAAAAATGATGTCCAACAGAAAACCATATTCTAATATTCGATAAAAAAAAAATATCTGTAAAATGTCAAGTAGTTTATAAAAAAAAATAAAAAAAAAATAAATAAATAGCAAAATAAAAAAAAAGGAAGAAAGAAAAAAAAAAGGGTTTGTAGATACCTTAGAGGCGGCTTTACCCCTCCGTCTTCCAGTGGGACATTTCATACTCGAGTACGACCCTTTTCAAATATTTTTGGAGAGTTCATATGGTGTTTTAAATAAGGCCCTTAGGGTAAGTTTTTACACGGCTATTTTGGAGCGGGATTTTGCCATATTGAGAGGTACTGACTCCCTCATACATGGGGATGTGTAAGTATAAAATGGGGCATCAGGTTTTTCCTTATGATACAATAAAAACAAGCTATTTTTGGTAAACAACACTACAAGCAAAAGGGTAATAATGTTTTGATCTTTTTTAAAAGTGTAGGAAGAGACCTGGGATCAGTTTTGGTCAAAATTGATTTTCTGATCCAGAGCCCAGAAGGATTTAGGCAGTTGAAAAACCCAAAAGGCAGATTTCCCAAAATCTAAAAATATTAAAAATTTACATTTTAAATTTTTAGGCGCAAAACATAAAACTGCATTTACGGGAAAGACCTGCAGAACTAACAGATGCAAATACTTGCAAGTCACAATATGTAAAGATAGGTAAGAACTTATATAAAATTGCTTTTTTGCACTGCATCAAACAAAACGGCCCAAAATTTGCATGCCAAAAACTAACGGGACCAACTTATTATTATTTTGGAGTCGGTCCATTTATGATTCCGACTCCTGCAAAAAGGGGTTTCCCACTCCACAGCTTAAAGAGTTGAATAACTTGGGGGTTTTCCAGGGCCACCCGGGGTTTTTTTTTGGATCTCAAAGAATAGTAAATAATTTATATCTTGGTCCCCATGCCCAACCCTTCCGCTCTCCAGCAATGTTGTGTTTGTCCCATCAGATATAACGTCGTCGATGTAACCGGTGTATACATCACCCTAACATCCCATAACAATGCACAATGAACATGAAAGGAACAAACCGACTTCCACATTTTCCCCCTTAATAGTAAAAAAGAAGAATGGCCTTTTTTACGTAAAAAATGTACTTAAAATTTAAAAAAAACCATTTTGACCAGGACATCTTAACATATAGAAGGGGGACCCAAAAAGTTTGGGCTGGTAGAAAATTTCTTAGGGCATTGACTGTCCAACCCTGCATCATAGTAATTGTTTTAGGTGACATGTTAAGAGGATTACACGGTTTAGGAACTGAGTTTCATAAACCCTGTGAGTGAATTCTGAGCATAGTGGGGTCTGCTATGGAGTATCCTCACCTCTTGGCTAGAATGGAGAGTGATTACCAAGAGTGTCTCTCACTCTGGAGGACCTGTCCTGTCCTGCATCACCCAGAAAGCCCATTGATGTCAATGGGCACTGTGTAATCCTTAAAGGGGATTTATTGCTTCATCGGTTCGTCTGTTCCATTGTACTTTCAAATCCAGGGGCATTTCGTAACTGAAGGGGGATATCATCATCCCCCCCCTTCACTGTTTATGCTCGCTCTTGAGTCAGTGTGTTTGTTTGAGATCAGTGGGAGGGAATAGCACGTCGCTGCTCTCCCCCCTCTCTGTCTGCATTCCACTCCAAATGTCACTGTGTAGTTCCTCTCCCTGTGCAGTCTTAATTTGTTTGTTTGTTTACATAGCACAGCCCTGCATTCAGTCTCGACAGTCTTCTATGAACTCAGAGCACTGATCTCTTCTCCTCTCACAGCTAGAGGTTTGTTACAGTTGGATCCAGTCTTCTATGAACTCATCCAGAGCAGCAGAGATCTGTCTCCTTTCTATGTTTACACACAGCAGCATTAGGCACCGAGGCACAATTCTGATGTTTTCTGATTGTAGAAGCAGCTGCAGTGTTACTGTGCAGCTGCTGGCTGTGCAGAGTGAAATGCTGCCGGCTCCTTATTCTGAGTGAGAGAGGCAGGAATGCATGCTGCCATGAATACAACCGGGGGCCAGACAGAATGTAAATTAGTAGAGCCGTCGGCCAATGAATGAAAGGAGGTGGAATCCGACCGGCACTGGGGAATGGTGTTTACAGAAAACGAAGATAAGGGAGACAGTGAAAACAAGACAGCTTTACTAATGACATCCAATTGCAAAGTTGCTTGTTTTCACTGTCCCCTTATTCTGAAGACCATTTAATGAAATGATACAACCCCTTTAATTTCTTCTGTGCTCCAAGAAAACCCAACACAACTTAACCACAGATTACAGGAGATTCGTGGGTCCTAGCTGTTAGATATTTTGGAATTAAAGGGGTTTTGCCACAAAGTAAAATGAACTTGAGAAGCTTGCAAATTAAATTAAAAACATTTTCACCTTTCATCATTTATCAAAAATTCTGTCAGTCTGTTCCCTGCCTAATGATCACACACTCATGGCTAAATGGGTGTTGAACCCCAGATGCTGTCATTTTACTCCCGTCCTCTGAACTATTTAGTAATCAGTCAAACAGTGCAGATAAATAAAAGGAAAAAATAAAACCTCAATCAGGGATGTGCACTGAAAAAAAAATCCACGTTTGGTTCCTGCAGTGATTTGAACCCCTGTTCTGAAAGGCAAAAAGTGCTAACCATCACTACATTGAAGCTACTTCCCTTGTTTTATAAAGAGACCTTTTTTGACAGAGTGACCACGGGGGAAAAGGCAGGGTGATGTCAAGCCTGGGGGTCACATGATATGCAGTTCACACTAGAAGCTGAAGCAGGACAAACCAGGCATGAAATGCCTTCGTGGCAAAACCCCTTTAAGGTACCATCAAAGAATCCTAACAAATAGGGATTGCCCAAAGCAGAAAACTAATTTAGTAAAATTGTGTTACCTTTCATGGGGTTATCTACTTTAGAAAAACAGTTTTCATACAGCCTGTTAGGGAATACTATGTTAATAGAAGGGTATCCCATGTCCAGCAATGGGGACCCAGCCAATAAAGTAATTCAAAGCGCTTCTCTCGCTCTTTAGCCTCGTTCCCCGGTTAATTTGTCCGCGGGATTGGCGCCGTACTGCCCCCCGGATTTGCGCTGGTACGGCCAACCGCAGAGTAATTACGGTAATCCCTCCTATAGAGAACGGGGGTTTCCCGTCGCCCCCCCCCGCTCGGCAAACCCGCCGGGGGGGGAAAAATGACTGCAATTATTTACGGGGGGACGCGCCGTAGATAAAGTTGTCTATGGGGCGGGTACGGCCCCCCGCCGCGCCCCGCCCGCGCCCCGCCCCTTATTCACGGGGCCCATTTGTGAGGCAAAACCGTCGGGAAAAGCGTTGAACACGGCCTTAGGACCTTTTCTATCATTCGTTAGACAGTCAGCCCATTGATGTGAATGGGCCCTATATAATGCTTTATTTCACCTATATGCTATAGGCTCCAGCAGGGGGACAATTTTTGGGATCCGCTTTTTGTCTAGGGAACCCTCTTTAATGGGTTATTTCCATCTTACAAAATGACATATCCACAGGATGTGCCATAAATGTCTGATAGATGTGGGGTTCACCGCATGGACCCTTACTTATCGGGAGACTGGAGGAGGGATGAGTGTAGGCCACTGTTCACACTGTAGCTTGTTTCTTGCTTTGCTGTTTGTAGCTCCCTTAGGCTCTGTCTCCCCTGCATTGGACAAAAAACGACCTGAAAACTAATTACTAAAAACGTTCTTGAAACTAAGTTTTCTGTCCACTGCCTGTCAAAAGCAGCTGAAAAAATCGGCCGTTTTTTTGCCGCGATTTGCGTTTTTTACAAGCGTTTTTTGCTTGTCTTCAAGCTTGTTTTTTAATGTCTGCATAAATTAAGCCATTGGATGTAACTCCGCCCTACAAAAGGGGATATAAAGCACATTATTGTATTTATATGTCATCTTGTAGTAGTTTTACGGATTTTAGCGCTAATAAAGTTATCTTGCTTTTGTCGTCTAATGTCCATTTTTTTTTTTACGGATTTTGGTGCTAATGACCTGCATTTTTACGGATTTTGGCGCTAATAAAGTGATCTCACGTTTGTCGCCAAAAATACATTTTTTTTTTTCTACAGATTTAGGCGCTAAGATCTGCATTTTTACAAATTTTGGTGCTAATAAAGTAATTTTGCGTTTGTCGCCAAAATTAAGATTTTTTATGGATTTTTGGCCCTAAAGCAATTTCTTAACGGACTTTGGTGGGTAAAATCCTTAATTTTACGGATTTTAACGCTAATAAATTTCTCACTTCTGACACAAAAAATACGTTTTTTTTACGGATTTTGGCCCAAGAATCCGTTTTTTTACGAAGTTTGCCGCGAAAACCCTTTTCTTAACATATTTTGGCGCTAATAAAGTTTTCTCGCTTCTGATGCCAAAAATAAGTTTTTTTTTTTTTTTTTTTTATACAGTTTTTTCACGCAAGAATCGATTTTGACGCTTAAATACTTAATATATTTTGGCGCTTATAAAGTTAAGTAAAGGATTTTAACGTAAAAAAGTCCGTAAAAAAAATTATTTTTTGTGTCAGAAGTCAGATAACTTTATTTAAGCCAAAATATTTTAAAGAAAAGGAGTTGACCAACATCCGTAAAAAAAAATTGGATTCTGGGCGCCAAAATAAAAAAAAAAAAAATTATTTTTTGTCGTCAGAAGTAAAAAACTTTATTTGCCCCCAAAATAGGGGTAAGAAAAGATTTAGCACCAAAATCCGAAAAAAAAAAAATGGTTTGACCCCAAAACCCCAAAAAAAACTTTTTTTTAAAACCAAAAATGAAAATTCGCAAAAACGTTAGGGGCCAAAGCATGATCATTTTTTAAAAAAGGGTAAAAAACAAGGACACTAGCACTTGTATGTAAATTAATAATATAAGCTTTTAATACCCACAATGGGGGGACTTGGGTTCCGGGGGGGTTTTTTCATTAAAAAAATCGCAGCAAAAAAACCTGCAAAACGCCCAAAAAAACGCGCCAAAAAGCGTGGGCTTTTTCCCCATAGCCCCCTTTAGAAAATTTTCTGCCCGGCTTCCCGTTTTTTAAAAATTTTTGCAAAAGACGTCTAAAAAAAAAACAACAAAAAAAGAAGCTCAGTGGGCAGCAGGAGGGTTTTAAAAAAGAGTCTGGGAGATGTTACCTTTTTTCAGATTTTTAGAAAACGAAAAAAGCTGAAAAAACAATGTTTTTTTGTGCAGTTTAGACAGAGCCTTAGACTCCTATTGAACTGTGTGGAGAATATTGTGCGTGGGAATTGACAGATGGATGGGCGCAACTTTTAATTATTGTATGAGAAAAAAGTTCAGCAACTTTTTGGATATACTTTTAGTTTCCGTTTTCCAACTTCCAAGATCACCGCTTTCTGTCAGTGAATTGTGACGAGCTACGTTGAAAATCGTAATTGTTTTTGTTTTTGCGGGTTCCCTTTAGGTCTTTCACACGGACGTTTTTTGGGTGCTTTTTTGTGCAGAAAGACACAGCAATTAATGATATACATTGTTGCACAAAAAACGCATCAAAAACGCACCAAAAACGCACCGTGTGAAAGCACCCTTCAGGTGTCGCAGCTGTTTTTTTTTTTTCTTACTACATTACTGCAGACAACGAATGCAAAAATCTTCGTACAGCAGCTTAGACCTTGGCTTCCCTGTCCCTTCTCTCCATCACTGGTTGAGCGGATCTGGAGTTAACTGCAGTCAAACATTGATCATAGGTGTAAATGTCGTATTTTTTTTTCTTGATGAATTGAAAACACTGGGGCCACTGTCTTCTAAACAGCAGGCTAAAAGGGCACCCAAATACCCCCGCTAAAAACCCTGTAGTAAGTATTGAATCACTCTAAAGGTATGTTCATACAGCATTTTTTTTTTTTTTTTTTTAAGGGCCCGCTTTGTGCTTAATTTCTGCCTCAAAAAAATGTCAAAAACATCGCAAACATCATTGTTACAATTTAAATCGGCGGTTTTTTCAATGACACTGTTTTTACCCCTTTTTTTTTTAAACATGTACAACGCCTAAAAGTATTCACTGAAATTTTTTTAAAGGGGCATTTTTAAGTGCCGACAATACTTAAAAAAACAAAAAAAGCCATAATAAATAAAAATGGCAAAATAAAAGAAAAAAAATACACCAAAAAATTGCGCAATGTAGAGATGGGTAGAAAAGACAAAAAAAATGGGGAAAAAACAGACAAAAAATATTTCAGTCCCTTTTTTCTCCCCCTTTATTGTCTCTTTTGTCTAAATTTTTTGCATTGTGCAACTGTTTTTTTTCTCATTTTGATTTGGACACTTTTGCAATGATGTTTACAGGGTTTTTTTTTCTCCTATTTCTGCATTGTGCAAGTGCTTTGCATTTCTCTTTTTTTTTTTTTTTTTTTTTTTTTCCTATTTTTTGAAAAGGTTTTTAAGGGGTTAAAGGGTTGTTTTTTAACTGTGTTTTCATTTGGGCTGTATTTTTGTATAATTTTCTCACTGGGTGCAAAAAAGTGTGATCAAGGGAATTCCGTTTTGAAACACTAAGGGATGTCTGTCCCAATACCCCTTTTTTGGGCTAGTTCACTTTTTTTAAAATTTTTATTTAAAGGGAGTATCGCTTCTTCAGTTGGGCGTTCTTTTGAAGCTTTTTGCCTCACTTCCTAAAAATCCAGGGGCGTTTTTTCCCTTCCCAGCTGGGTGTTTTCTTAACTGGATGACAAACTCCCCCCCCCCTTTTACTGTTCTTGCTGGCTCCATGGTTTCCCCCCCCTCTCCCCCCCCCCACATATTACTGTCCTCTCCCCATGCAGTCTTTTTTTGGGGAAAAGCTGTTTTACATACCACACCCCCGAATTCCAGTCAAAAAAGTCTTTATGACCTCAGCACTGCTCTCACAGTGGAGTTTGCTACAGTTGAATCCAACAGAGACAATCCATCTCCCTTCATGTATACATAAGGGACCCCACGCACAATTCTGCTGTTTTCTAATTGTAGCAGTAGCTGCAGTGTCAATGAGGAGCAGTTAGCTGTATAGAGTGAAATTTTTGTCGGCCCCTAACACGCAGGAGCATTAAAGGGGTTGTCTCGCTACAATGATTGGGTTTTAATTTAAAGATCTTTAAAAACAAGCAGCTTTGCAATATATGTTCATTACAAATGTCCTACTGATTTTGAGCTAGCCCTGTTAGTATTACTACATCAGCTTCTCAGATCTCAAAGTAGCCGACCTGTTGATCCTTATCTTATGGCTGTCAGGTCTGAATGACTCATCACCTTTGAAGACAGGTCGGAGCAGAGAGCCCCTCCCGCACAGAATGCTTCTGGAGGGGGAGGAGGACCTGGCGTCTGTGTCCGAGCTGTTTGGGATTAACCCTGTGTGTGCCTGTTTCCCTCCTGCTCTTACACAGATAGATGTGACAGCAGTGACCCTGTCTGTTACTATAATCATGATATGTCTTTGGAACTGTGACTATACTAATATTATACAGATCAGGATGCATGTGAATACTTTATGTTCTCCTGTATTAGTGAGACATCCTGAGTATAGTAACACTGCCCTTTGGGTTTGTTGCTGGAGATGTGGAGACTTGTAAGCTAAGCAGGGGATTTTAGGAACACATGCATCCCCTCTGCTCTATTAGCACACAGCTTCAATATTCCTCTCTACACTCCTAGATCAGCCCTCTCCTGCAACAGACCTAGGAGGCACACACAGGGTGAACTCTGAGAGAAAACCCCTCCCCCCCCTGTATAGAATTACGTAGCTGCCTGTGTGCTGATGGGAGGGGGGGGGGGGAAAAAAACAGACAGACCAAGAAAACACGCCCTCAGTTCAACTTACCAGGGACCCGTGAAGGCTGAAAGCTCGTAAAGAGACAACTCCTTTAAGGCACCGTGGCACAATTCTGTGTTTTTTTGATTATAGAGACAGCTGCAGTGTCAATGTGGAGGCCGCTAGCTGTATAGAGTGAAATTGTTGTCGGCCCCTAATTCTGAGTGAGAGGCAGGAATGCAAGCTCTGTGAATATAGCTGAACAGAATGTAAATTATTAGAGCCCTCAGCTAATGAAATGCAAGGAGGTGGGATCCGACTATCCGACCGGCACTGGGGAACAGTGTTTACAGAAAACGAAGATAAGGAATACTGTGAGAACAAGACAGCTTTGCTAATGACCTCCAATTGCAAAGTTGCTTGTTTTCACTGTACCCTTATTCTAAAGGCCATTTAATGAAATGATACAACCCCTTTAATAAAAATATTTTGGGATTTTGCTCACTTGCAACAAATTTTTTCCGCGTCCTGTCTCCTTTGAAGTCCTATTATTAGACAGTTTTGATAAATAAGGGGCCAATATTTCCATGTTCTGTTATTCAATCCTTCTGACTTTTTTTGTTTCTCCTCTTTATGTTGCAGAGTGACGCTCATCAGTTCCGCCATCTGGCTGCCATTTTACGCCATATATTACTGTCCCGGGGCCCATCTGAAGACAAAACCGAGGAGCTCCACAGGTCAGTGTAATCTATGGATCTGTGACTGTCTGTGTCTCAGCACCCAATGACGGCTTTGAAATTTATTTTGCCTCTTAAAGGGGTTCTACGCTTTGTCAAGGGACAGGGTTAGGGTCACCTTCATGAGACAAACTCTCTTTAAAAGGAGTATTCCCTCCATACACATTGATGGCATATTGATAGGATATGCCTCCTCTGGGACCTACACCTCTTGAGAATGGACCCCTAAAACCTCTCCGTATTGAACGCACCGCTCATCTGTACTCGAAACTTCCACTAAAATCAATGGAAGAGTTCCGACCACCTCTTCATTCAAAACAGGGACATTTCAGGGCCTGTTTTTTTAAATAGGTGCGGATCCCAGAGGTGTGACCTGCGCTTATCAATAGGATATGCCAGGGGTCTGCAACGTCGGCTCTCCAGCTGGTGGGAAACTACAACTCCCATCATGCATTTATATAATCTATATCAGTGGGCATGATGGGAGATGTTGTAGTTTCCCAACAGCTGGAGAGCCGATGTTGCAGATTCCTGGTATGCCATCAGTGTGCATGGTGACAATACCCATTTAAGCTCCCTTTTCATGTCCACAGGGGGCAATATCATATTCTATAGTTCTGATAAAGCAGCCTAACTGTTTGCTCAAACCCATGGCTAAGTGAGATTGAGAAGTGACAAGCAAACCCCCCCCCCTCCTATCCTTCCTGACTGGTCATGCATACTGCACATAAATCAAAAAAGAGAAACTATGTGATTGTGCAAAACAGAAAAACATTCCATGTGATGATAACTCTGGAGTGTCTCCAGTTTTCTCTGTTACCCTTCCTGGAAATGTAGGTACAAATAGATTACTGGGTGCTACATTTCTTCCTATTATGGTGGGTGGCCATTCAGTTTCACACTGTCTGTTCGGTGTTGATAAGGCTATGTTCACACGGCTTATTTGCAGGGTGTAATTACGCCTCGCAATTTTGCCGTGGGGGCGGGGCGGGAGCGGGGGGCCGGCACCTTGCCGGCCCATAGACTATCATTACTAGCGGCGCGTATACGCCACTGGTAATTCACATGTCACTTATCTCCCCCCTCGGCGTATTCGCCGAGCAGGGAGAGGAGACGTAATCCATTAGTTCTATGAGAACTGTGGATTACCGTAATGCCTGGGACGGATTCCAGCCGTAATTTGCGCACTCCGCCGCGTAATTACGGACTGAAATAATTCCAATTTTAAGCCGTGTGAACATAGCCTAAGGGTACACCCTATGGACAAGGGGAATGCCTGGTTGTCGGTGTATTGATACATTTCCTGGAGGTATAACAGAGGGCTGGTGCAATTTAAAGAAGCTCCCAAATTTTTCTTTATAAATTGTATTTTTTTTAGATAAATTGGTTGATTTTAGTGCAAAGTTGCCCAAAGAATGACAAACTGTGTGATCCAGCCTCCTGGCCATAGTGAACTGCGGCTGCTCCATAGATAGCGGGTGACCAGGTGGTAATGTACATGGACTGTGAAGGTGGCTCTATGCTGAATCGGTGCTGTGGCTCCTTCCGTTTTAGAATCCGTGATGATCCCAGAGATGGGTCCTCCATGAATCCTAATCTCCCCCTGCTATAATTGAACTCTATGGCTGTGTCGGAAATACGCAGCTAGTAAAAGATCTAAAACCAATGGGCTTCATTTTTGAAACCTGACCAGTAGGAAGACTGTCTTTGTTACCGATCACAACCAGTCAGAGCTTTCAATTTTAGGCCGTGTTCACACGGCTTATTTCTCCGCGGATTGGCGGCGTACTAGCGCGAAACGGATTTGTGCTTGCAAAGTACGCGCCAACGTCGGAGTAATTACGTAATCACACTGCTCTCATAGGGGAACAGTGGTTTCCGGGTCGCTCCTCCCCGCTCGGCGAACCCGCCGGGCGGGGAGAGTATCAGGGCACATTATTTACGGCGCGGCGAGCGCCGTAGAAATGATTGTCTATTGGGGCCGGCGGGCTGCTCCCCCCGCTTTCCGCCCCTTATTCACG
Source organism: Phyllomedusa bahiana (assembly GCA_025379985.1). Classification (NCBI taxonomy): domain Eukaryota; kingdom Metazoa; phylum Chordata; class Amphibia; order Anura; family Hylidae; genus Phyllomedusa; species Phyllomedusa bahiana. The sequence goes on along the minus strand of JAODAL010000184.1, from coordinate 366,888 downwards.
CCGGATTGAGGCGCAATCCGGCTCGAAAATTTCCGGCCGTGAATAAGCCGGGAACGGGCCGCTTAGGGTAAATTTCCCTACGGCATCTTTGTGGCGTAAAGGGGTGCGTACAGTGCTCACCGCTATACGCCGGCTGTTTCAGAAGTACACGCTAGCCAGAAGGTACTTCTAAAACACTCTGTGCCGGCTCCCATAGCTTCTCGCTTTCCCCGGTGCGTAAGCGCCGGGAAGAAGTGACTTGAGGCCTTAACAACCGGATTAATGGCTACTAGGGACTTCACAACGCAGTAAGTTATATGTCCCCCAGTAGGTGGATATATAGTTTATATGATCCCCAGTATGTATATAGGCAGGTTATAGGTCTCCCAGTAGGTATATAGGCAGCTTATAGGTCCCCCAGCACTATACAGATAGCTTATGGGTCCCCCCAGCACTATATAGGTAGCTCATAAGCCCCATGTACATGCTGGAGGACCAAATAAAAATACCTAACAGAACTCGCCTTCCCCCGCTCCCTGACGCTGTTGCTGCTCCCGGTCTTCCTGCACAGCCGGTGTGATGTCATCAGGCCACGCAGGCAGCGTGATGGTACTCATGCCGCCTTTGCTATGTACTCCGGTGAGCCTCCAGAGTGTAGATGTCTGCTCCGCAGAAGGCTTTAACTGTATGTGCGTCCGGAGGATGCACATAAAGTTAGTCCCGGTGCCGCCGCCATCGCCAAGGTCTTAAACCGATACCTTAGTGATCGGTATCGACTTAGGACCCTAACGATCGGCGATGGTGGCGGCGCGGGGACAAGCATCGGAGAAACCGGCAGGTAATTCTAGCTCCCAGTTAGAGCTATGAATTACCATATTTGCGGATCGTACTTCAGGCGTATTGTAGCACAATTAGGCCTGGTTCACGCGGCTTATTGCCGGCGTAATTGCGGGGACGGATTTCGCCCAGCAATTATGCCGGCAGCCATGCAGGCGGGGCGGGGGGCCGGCAGCTCGCCGGCCCCATAGACTGTCATTATCTATGGCGCCGTAAATAATTCACATGTCACTTTCTCCCCGCCCGGCGGATTCGCCGGACAGGTAGGAGAGACGGAATCCATAGTTCTCTATGAGAGCTGTGGATTACCGTAGTTACTGGGATGGATTGGAGCCGTACTGCAGCGCAAATACGGCTCGCAGTACGGCTCCAATCAACGCCCAAATAAGCCGTGTGAACGAGGCCTTACACCCCGAAATTCGCTCCGCGACGACGCTGCGTGAACATACCCTTAAACTGCTTTGGAAAAATAAAAGCTGAGCTCTGATTGGTTGATCTGAGCAACAAAGGCAGTCTTATAATTAGACAGTCTTCATAAACGGGGCCCACAGGGAGAACAGAATTTTATTTTATTTTTTTTTTTGCTAGCTGGATAATAGGTGGATCGTGAAGCCACAGCACTATGACCGCAGCGTATCAGTCGCCAGCGAGCAGCTAATCGGATTTCCTTGTTGGAGACATACAGAGGTGAAGAGCTGGGACGCTACATAAGTGCACATTTGATTTGACCTCTTAAAACACTGGGCATTAATCTCATCTCCAATTTTCAAAAAAACCCCTTCCTCTTCTCCTGTGGTTATCATCAATTGCACGGTGTCTGACGTCTGCTATTGACTTTGTCGTCACCCACAAGGCCACTGTAGTGCGTCAGCAGATTCCTCCCTTAGACCATGGTTCATCTCCGTCCCCCCTCCCAGCCAGTTTCCTCATTCCTCTGTGTAATGATAATAATAATCTTTATTGATATATCGCCAACATATTCCGCAGCACTTTACAATTTAGAGGGTATAAGTACAGACAAAGCGACAGACAGGACACAGCAAAAAGCTACTTACAGGTCAGACACAAGCTGTGAGGGCCCTGCTCACTAGCGCTTACAATCTATTGGGGTGTGTGGGGGAGACGAAGGGTGGGAAGTGCTCAGTTTACATATTTTTTCAGCCGTGTTACATAAATTTGGGGTGGTTTACATAAAAATTGGATGAACCTGCCACCCAGACCGTGCAGCTATATACAGATAAGTGCCAAAGTGTAGGGCGTGACAGAAATGTGTGTGACAGAATTTGGGAGGATTAGGGATCTTGGAAGGCCTGCCTAAGAAGATGTATTCTCACGGCGCACTTAAAACTATGAGTGTTGTGAGTGCGTCTGATCCTATGAGGTAGCATGTTCCAAAGAGCTGGTGCAGCACGTGCGGAGTCTTGGAGGCGAGCATGGGAGGTTCAGATGATTGAGGCATGTAGAAGATCATCAGCACAGTGGAGAGACCAGGTAGAGTGGTAGACAGAGATGAGGGAGGAGATGTAAGGGGGTGCAGCAATGTGGAAAACTTTATGGGTGAGGGTATGTTCCCACGGCGTAATTGTACGCCCCGCAATTATGCCGGGTGTTTTGGGAGCTCGTGCTGATCAGCGCGTACTCCCGCGGCGCGGGGGGAGGGGGGGACCAGCAGCCCGCCGGCCCCATAGACATGCATTACTCGCGGCGTGTAATTGCCGCAAGTGATTGACATGTCACTTATCTCCCCACGCGTGCAGTACGATCGTATTGTACGAGCGGGGAGAGGAGGCGTAATCCATAGTTCTCTATGAGAGCTATGGAGTACCGTAATTATGGGGCGCATTTCCCCGCGTATCAAGCCGCGTGAACATACCTTAAGGCTGTGTTCACACGACTTATTCCCGACGGATTTGTGCGCCGTATTGAGCCCACAAATCCGCCGTGAATAAGGGGCGGGATGGGGGCGGAGCCGGAGCGCGGCGGGGCCGCCGCCCGGCCCCATAGACAATGCATTGTTTACGGCGCGTCCACGCCGTAAATAATGTGCATGTCACTTTCTCCCCCCGCGGCGGATTTGCCGAGCGGGGAGGAGCGACGGATTCCACTGTTCTCAATGAGAGCAGTGGATTACCGTAATTGCTGCCGCGGATTGGCGGCGTACTGAAGCGCAAATCCGGCGTGCAGTACGGCGCCAATACGCGGCAGAATAAGCCGTGTGAACGAGGCGTATTGCGCCTGGATAATGTGCAGGTGACTTTCTCCCCGCCCGGCGGATTTGCAGAGCGGGGAGGAGCGACGGAATCCACTGTTCTCTATGAGAACAGTGGATTACCGTAATTACTGTGACGGATTGGCGCCGTACTGCCGCGCAAATACGGCGCGCAGTACGGAGCCAATCCGCGCCGAAATAAGCCGTGTGAACACTGCCTAAGGCCGTGTTCACACGGCTTATTCACGGCGGATTTGTGCGCCGTATTGAGCGCACAAATCCGCGTGATACGGGCGGGACGGGGGCGGGGCCGCAGCGCGGCGGGGGGCGCCGCTCCCGGCCCATAGACAATGCATTGTTTACGGCGCGTCCGCGCCGTAAATAATGTGCATGTCACTTCTCCCCCCCGCGGCGGATTTGCCGAGCGGGGAGGAGCGACGGATTCCACTGTTCTCTATGAGAACAGTGGATTACCGCAATGACTCCGACGGATTGGCGCCGTATTGAAGCGCAAATCCGGCGCGGAATACGGCGCCAATCCGTCGGCAAATAAGCCGTGTGAACGGGGCCTAAGAGTGATGAGTTTGTTGTATTCTGTACTGAATGGGCAACCGGTGCAAAGGAGTCCAAAAAACATCTTACTTGGGACCTCTATCCCCTGATGAAGCCAGTTAGCTGGTGAAACATGTTGGGGAGGTCAGGCATGACATTTTAATTTCTGGTTTTCTACCTCTTTTGACTGTTACCCGCTGCAGAGAGTTTCACAAGGAAACCTTATATGCTTTATGCCCATCAGATTAGGGACGATTGCCCAAGTAAGATGTTTTTTGGATTCCTTTTTGCAGTTAGCAAATCACTGTATATATAGGGTTTCCCTGCTGATATAGTAGGTGCTGTTCCACCAGATTTGATAATAGAAAAAGAGTTATTCTTTCACAATTAGAAGGGGATACATGTATGAGACAAATTGAGAGGTTAGAAATCAAGTTTTTTAAATAGTGTGTATAGAGGTTGTGTTGTACATAATAAAAGTTAAGTTTTAGTGCTTTATAGACTGAGAACTGATAGAGTTTAAGTTTGCCTATGGTAAAATAGTAAATATAGTTATTAAAAGTCACTCTTACTAGATTCCCATATTTTTGAGATTACTAGGCACCTTTTGAATGCGCCAAAGATATGCTATGTGCCACATGCGACCGGTTCATACATACTGTCACATTCAACACTCCTTTATATTGCTTTAGTACTGCCGTGTTGGCGCCAAGTTTTATACAAGGGCAACATATATGAACGGGGCTGTGCCAGAAGTCTGGCTTCTTTTCAGCCCGACATCTAGCGCAGCCCCGTTTGCTATATTTTTTCTTCGCCTGTATGCCTGTATCGGGCTCATTACAGAGCGCCTGCGGCACTTTTTAGTGCACCTGTTTTCGGGGGGCGTGCGGGAGATGGGGCGCACTAGAACCGTACATAGCTATAGATTTATAGCTTCAGTACGGCAATCCCAGGCACATTACTGCTGGAACAGGTAGAGCACTTTAAAAGTGGTTTACCTGAGCCAGAAGTGTCGTACTAGTGCTAGAATGCGCCTGATTTATGACCTGCAGTAGACTGGGTTAATAAATCAGGCGCATTCTATACTATTATTATGCGCATACAAATGGGTGTTTAAACGCCAAAAATCATACAGGTCGCCCTCAGGGCCACATATATGAAAACTGTCTTGATCTAAAACTCACTTTGTTGCCCATCGCAACCAATCAGAGCCCCCCTCTCATTTCATATAGTGCTCTGGAAAAATGAGAGGGGCGCTCTGATTGGTTCCTATGGGCAACAAAGTGAATTTTAGAACTAGACAGTTTTCATACATGTGTGTTTAATTTCCCTACAGTGCCACCCCAGGAAGAACGAGGCATTACACAGTACCCATTGACATCAGAGGATTGCCTGTGTAATGCAGGACAGGACAAGTCCTCCAGAGTGAGTAACGCTCTTAGGGGGACATGTTTGAAAAGCATCTGCGCCGCCACAGTCGTACTTCTCAGTAGGTTAGTGTAGCATTCGTCAGTATGTATGAAAGGGTCTCACAGCACTTTATAGATGTGAGCTGTTGCGAGATACATTTATGTATCACAAAATATATATGCGGCAAAATGTGTTTCAGCCTCGCCGCTATGAATTTAGTATGGATTGGTGTTACAGTTTTGCGCCACATTTTGTTGTGAATCTTGACGCGACACGTCCCCGTAGAATTGGCGCATACAAAAATGTCGGGTCCATCGCAGCATGCGCCAGATTTTGCCATAGGACAATTCATACATCTGTTGGGCAGGGCTACAACAGGTTTTTGGCTCAACCCCATTCTTACATGTCGCCCTTAGTAACCAGAAATAGGCTTTTTGAACTGGGCAACCCCTTTAAGGAACAGAGTTCATGAAGTGGCGTTAAAAGGAAACATAATGTATAGTAGATAACAGTACTGACCTCATTCTCCTTCATTGATCGCGGTGGATGCACTTTACAAAGCCCTTTCAAAAACTGTTTCACCCCAGATTAAATAAAGATGAAGGTGGTTTGAGACTGAAACGCGTGGTGTATTGTTTCTCTGGCGGTTTTATTACATGCAAGACATCAGGGCATTGCACAGTAAAGAGTGAAATCCAAAACCAGTCTGCATGTAGTGCATACAGATTTTACTTAGAATTGGGGCCAAAATCCACTGTGAGTTTGATCTGCATCATCTTAGTCCAGTCTTTAAGAGAGATTTTTACCACATTGATTTAGCTTTGAACGTGTTGGAAAAGATAAAGACTGTTGCCAAATACATTGCTTTTCTGATTTCTTCTTTCGGAATTAGAGCAGCTCTTATCTCCTGCTTGTGTACACAAGTTTCTTTAAGTTTCCAACCACCTCTTTTCTTTTGCAGCCGTGGTTGGGATGGTGATGTTACTCCCTCTGTATCTTATCGGCAGCACAGGAGCTTGTTTCTGATTCTTACTGACTTAACATCAGCATTTTAAAGCTCTGTAGTCTTCTCCCCTGTTGTTTAGACCCTACCGGTTGAGCACCGCCGCTTGGCTGTGCGCGAAACTCCCATTGAAATGAATGGAAAGCAGGGCTGTGGAGTCGGAGTCGGTGGCTATTTTGCAGGAGTCGGAGTCGTCATAAAAGGGACCGACTCCCAAAATATATAATAAGTTGGTCCAGTTAGTTCGATGCAGTGCAGAGAGCAAGAGGACTTGGGTCCGGCCAGTGCTACTGCTCCCATATCTTCAGCCTCATCACATGAGGAATGTAATTGATGATATGGAGCAGGCACAGCGCTGCCCCAGGGGAACAGATTCCGCTCCCAGGGCAAACACATTTCAGCAAAATTTTTCACCTGCTTTCAAAGAAGTAGAAGGGTTTAACCATTCATCAAAACGGACTGTGGCTGAGGCAATTCCTTTATACCCCGACATTGTTAGAGATGTTACCCCTGTGGTTATCGTTTTGCCCCCAACCCAAGTTAGTGTAGAGAGGCCGTTCTCTAGCCTGGAAATAATGAGATCAGATGTGAGGTCATGTATGCAGGATCTGATGGAGGCAATACTATTTCTCAGAACAAATTCAGAGACTCCATAAATGTTCCTGCAGTGTTTTGCATATTTACAATTTTTTTGTGTCCTAAAGTCATATCCAATAAATATATTTTACACTGACAAGCAAAATGGTAACAATGGTTTGAACTTGTGACTTTCAGGCTCCATATCTCACCATCCACTACAGCTTTGTACATGAGGCTACTGTAATTTTATATACAGTCATCTTACCTATCTTATACATAAATGTGACTTGCAAGTATTTAGCATCTGCTTAGTTACAGTTTTGCTCCTAAAAATCAAAGTGTTAATTTTTATTATTTTGTTAGTATTTGGGAAATCCACCTTTTGGTTTTCAGCTCTGTCTGAATCCTTCTGGGCTCTGAATCAGATTCAAGCACATCTTGACCAAAATCTGATCCCAGGTCTCTTCTACACATTCCCAATGTTGGTGCAGACTGGACTTGGATACAAATACAGCTTTTTCTTCAACTCTACCCACAAGTGTTCAAAAGATCAAAACATTGTTACCCTTTTGCTTGTAAGTGTCTGTTTTTCCTAAATAGCTTGATTATTGTATCATAAGGTGATAAACAGCCTGATGTTACCATTTTACTACAGTAAAGTTATCACTTAAACATGCGCCGTGTATGAGGGAGTCAGGAGTCGGAGGTTTGGGAAATTGAGGAGTCGGAGTCGGGGCTTCGACTTGCCGACTCCACAGCCCTGATGGAAAGTGACCACGCAAGTGCATTCACTTCTCCTCTCCAGAACTGCGGGTTTTGGGGGCATATTCTCAAGATAGGTGCGAGTCTCAGAGGTGAGACCAGCACCCATCTGACACTAATGGCATATCCTATCTGATACTTATAGTATATCGATAGGATATGCCATTAGTGTTTGTGATGGCAAAACCCCTTTAAATATCAGCCATGTCAGCCTATTAGGTGCGGGTCCCACCTCTGCCCAAAAGCACCTTCTCCTGGTGATAACAATAATAGTTGGAGGTTAGAGAAGTGAAACCTGTGCACAATCAGCCGACTTTATTTAATATGGCTACTTTCCATTGATGTAAATATATGGCCATCAAATCCACACCAGCATCCCATACCTCCCAACTGTCCCAATTTTGGAGGGACAGTCCCTATTTTTAAACTATGTCCCTCTTTTTCGTTTGGGAAATAGATTTGCATCAATAAACTGACTATCTTGCTTTAATAGGTATCTGATTGCTTCCTCACTGTGTATTACATAACTTAATATTTCATCATTGGATACAATGCAATCCTAAAAACGTCTCCCTTTTTGGCTATCTAAAAAGTTGGCATGTAAATGTTTGGGTGTGGTTAGAGGCGTGGCCTGATGTGTCCCTCTTTGCAATCTCTAAGGCTATGTTCACACGGCTTATTTTGGGACGGATTTTGTTCCGTATTTCGCGCCGTACTACTGAAATCTGTCCCAGTCATTACGGTAATCCACAGTTCTCATAGAGAACTATGGATTCCATCTCCTCTCTCCGCTCGCCGTATTTCGCAAGCGGGATAAACGCCATGAATAATGAATGTCTAAGGGGGCCGGCGAGCTGCCCCGCCCCCACTGCACGGCACACGGCGTAATTGCAGACGAAATCCATCCCCGCAATTATGCCATGTAATAGCTGTGTGAACATAGCCTAAAGTTGGGAGGTACGTCATCCTCCCACATAAAATATATATATACATACAGTGAGGTAAATAGGTATATGGTACAATGGCGATTTTTGAAAGTTTTCCCACCTACATAGAAAGTAGAGATCTGTAATTTTTTATCGTAGGTTCACTTCAACTGTGAGAGACACAATCTAAAAAAAAAAATCTAGAAAATAACATGGTATGATTTTCAAATAATTAATTTGCAATTTATTGCATGAAATACCCTGTTTCCCCAAAAATAAGACAGTGTCTTATGTTACTTTTTGCTCCTAGATCTTATTGTCAGGGGATGTCTTATTTTTCCATGAACAAGAATTCACATTTATTGTTTAACAAAAAATTAACAGCAGTCAAACTCTGAACTGCATCAGAAAAATGCACTAGGTCTTATTTTTAGGGGATGTCTTATTTTCAGGGAAACAGGGTAAGTATTTGATAGAAAAACAAAACTAAACATTTGGTACAGAAACCTTTGTTTGCAATCACAAAGGTCAGACGTTTCCTGTAGTTGTTGACCAAGTTTGCACAGCCTGCAGCAGGGATTTTGGCCCACTCCTCCATGCAGATCTCCTCCAGATCTTTCAGGTTTCGGGGCTGTCGCTGGGCTACATTGAGTTTCCGCTCCTTCCAAAGATTTTCGATTGGGTTCAGGTCAGGAGACCTAGGACCTTGAAATGCTTCTTATGGAGCCACTCCTTAGTTACCCTGGCTGTGTGTTTCAGATCATTGTCCTGCTTCTTAAATAAACAGGTCTGTGAGAGCCAGAATTCTTGCTGGTTGGTAGGTGATCAAATACTGATCAATAATCCTACAATGGGATTTTCTGTTTTTTTTTTTTTTTTTTTTAGATTCTGTCTCTCACAGTTGATGTGTCCCCATGATAAAAAATCACAGACCTCTCCAATCTTTGTTGGTGGGAAAACTTGCACAATTGTCAGTGTAACCAATACTTATCCTCCCCACTGTATGGGTGTGTGTGTGTGTATTGTTATAGTATATATTTTATATATTTATATATATATAATATATATATATATATATATATATATATATATATATTGTGGGGGTTAGCATCACGAACAGGTAGGCAGCAGGGCTTCAACAGACCGGACAGTGACACAGAAGTAGAGTTCAAATCCAGGCGCTGCCTGGTTTTATTTGCACGAGAAAACAAAAACACAAAGCCTTAAAGTTCAGGCCAACAACACAAACAAAATGCCTGCTCGGCTGAGCTCTAGCTATACGGAGCGTCCCTCTCTGTCCTGCACCATTAGATGGTCACAGCGTGGTTTCCCTCTTAGCAGCAGAGGTCCACAGGAAGAGCACCCACAAGCCTGCAGGCCCAGGCTTTATAGGCCTAAAACCAGCCTCAGCTGGGCATGGGAGTGGCCACCCACCCTGCTCTTTGACCACTCCAGGAAAAGCCGACCCAGACTAAGCGGACTGGAACCGCGATACTAACACTGTGTCAGTAACATAGTGTTACTGACACCTACAATGTCGGCCTTCCTTCACCGAGCCCAGGCCTCTCGATGACACGCATTGGTCCAGAGGCTTCCTAACGCCACATAAGACAGAACCCTAGGGGAAAAATACTTTCCCTCTGCGATGTCGCCTGCCACCTTCTCACATACCCTCCCCCTCTGTTCGAGCCTGTGGGGTCGGACACATTTGGCCACCCTACAGTGTGTTCGGGAAAGAGCATCAGCATTACCTTGTAACCTCCCTGCTCTGTGCTCCACTGTAAACTTGAAATTTTGTAAGGTAAGGAACCACCTTGTGACCCTTGCGTTCCTTTCCTTCGCCTGACACATCCAAGTTAACGAAGAGTGATCCGTGATTAATTGGAAGTGTCGGCTCAACAAGTAATATTTAAGGGACTCAAGGGCCCATTTAATGGCCAAGCACTCTCGTTCGACAATGCTGTAGTTTTTCTCAGCAGGGGTGAGCTTCCTACTTCGGTCGGTGACCGGATGTTCCTCTCCATCTATCTCCTTGGACAGCACTGCACCCAGTCCCACATCAGACGCATCCGTCTGCACAATAAACTCTTTTTTAAAATTGGGAGTGATTAGTACTGGCGTGTCACAGAGGGCCAGCTTTAACACCTGGAACGCCCTCTCTGCCTCGGAGTTCCAAGTGACCATAACGGACTTACTGTGCCGTGTCAGATCCGTCAGGGGTGCCACTATACTAGCGACGTTTTGAATAAATCGCCGGTAGTAACCCACAATACCTAGAAAGGCCCTCACCTGCCTTTTTGTTGTGGGCTGTGGCCATTCCTGAATAGCTTGAACCTTGTTGATTTTGGGGTTTTATAATGCCTCTGCCAATGACATATCCCAAGTACCGGGCTTCCTCCAACCCCAGGGCGCATTTCTTAGGATTCGCTGTTAGCCCCGCTTCTCTCAGGGAATTAAGCACGGCCTGTACCTTGGGTAGGTGGCTGTCCCAGTCCTCGCTAAATATAATGATGTCGTCCAGGTATGCTGACGCATACCGACGATGGGCTTGAGGATGATATCCATCAACCGCTGAAAGGTTGCCGGAGCCCCATGCAAACCAAACAGTAAGCAGTTGTACTGGTATAGGCCGTCCGGTGTGGCAAAGGCTGTCTTTTCTTTGGCTCGATCAGTAAGGGAAACCTGCCAGTAGCCCTTAGTTAGGTCTAGGGTGGAGAAGTACCTAGCATGACCTAGCCTCTCAATTAGCTCATCTACCCTGGGCATGGGGTAGGGTCAAATTTTGACACTTCGTTAAGCTTCCGAAAGTCATTTGCAGAAGCGTATAGAGCCATCGGGTTTTGGTATCAGCACAACTGGGCTGGACCACTCGCTTCTGGACTCCTCAATAACCCCGAGATCCAACATTTTCTGGACTTCCTCGGATATAGCTTGCCTGCGGGCTTCTGGGATCCGGTACGGTTTCAACTGAACTTTCACCCCGGGATCCGTTACAATGTCATGTTTGATGACATTCGTACGTCCTGGTAGTTCTGAAAATATATCAGAATTGCGTTGTACAAACTCCCTGGTCTCCTGTTTCTGGGACTTGGACAGAGATTCTGACACACACACCTCGGGAACGACACTACAGGGGGCGCTAACCGCAGCCAGGGTCTCTCGATCCTTCCATGGCTTAATTAGGTTTACGTGGTACAGTTGTTCAGGTTTACGCCTACCGGGCTGGGACACTTTATAGTTTACCTCTCCCACCTTTTCGATTATTTCATAAGGGCCCTGCCATTTTGCAAGGAACCTACTTTCTAGCGTGGGCACCAACACTAATACCCGATCCCCGGGGTTGAAGTTCCTCACTTTGGCGGACCGATTATAGACCCTGCTTTGGGCCTCTTGTGCCTGCTGTAGATGTTCCCTCACAATGGGCATTACCGCAGCAATTCGGTCCTGCATTAGGGAGATGTGATCAATAACACTTCTATGAGGGGTGGACTCGTGCTCCCAAGTCTCCTTGGCTATATCCAGGAGGCCCCGTGGACGTCTACCATAGACCAACTCAAATGGGGAGAATCCCGTTGACGACTGTGGGACCTCACGCACAGAAAATGTTAGATATGGCAGCAGAACATCCCAGTCCTTCCCATCCTTACTGACCACTCTCTTAAGCATATTTTTTAGTGTCTTGTTGAACCTCTCAACAAGGCCGTCAGTCTTTGGGTGGTATACCGACATCCGCAAGTGCTTGAGGCAAAATAGCTTACACAACTCCTTCATGAATTTCGACATAAAGGGAGTTCCTTGGTCTGTAAGGATTTCCTTCGGTATACCCGTACTGGAAAACATCTGAAATAGTTCCTTTGCAGTACCTTTGGACGAGGTATTTCGCAAAGGAACTGTCTCTGGGTAACGTGTGGCGTAGTCTAACACCACCAAAATATATTGATAACCCCTGGCGGACTTTACTAGGGGCCCAACCAGATCCATAGCCACCCTTTCAAATGGGATCTCTATGATAGGTAACGGTACCAGGGGACTGCGGTAATGCGGCATTGGAGCGGTTAACTGACACTCTGGGCAAGACTCACAGTACCGTTTCACCTCAACATGGATCCCTGGCCAAAAAAAACGTTGGAGGATGCGCTCCTTGGTTTTTTCCGTTCCTAAGTGACCCCCTAGCACGTGCTTGTGCGCAAGGTCCAAGACCATTCTTCGATAGGGCTGGGGTACCACCAGCTGTTCCACAACCTCCCTTCGGACCTTGTCGACTTGGTACAGCAGCTCTTGGTTAACTGCCATATGGGGAAACTCGGTATCGGCCCCTGGGTATTGGGGCTCCCCATCCACCACCTTAACATTTTCTCTGGCCCTCACTAAGGTGGGGTCTCTAAGCTGGGCGGTTCCGAAATTATCACGGGAGACCTCCAGGTCAGGCATAGCAGCCTCCTCTTCCTGGTCGTCAGTCTCACCTGTGAGCACCTCTAGGGGAAAGTTGTCCCCACTCTCTGGGGTCACCCCAACTGCCTGAACTGAAGCCTCTGGGTCAAAGGGTTCAGGATCAACCACAGACACAGCAATATCACGAACAACTTTAGACGTTACTGGATGGTGCCATAAGTCCCAAAATAAGGGAAAGTCTCTTCCCAGGATCGCTGTGTGCATTAGGGCCCGTACCACCCCCACTTCATGGGAGATGACCCCACAAGGAGTCTCAAGATTTACTACAGCGGTAGTGTACTCCTTGGTGTCCCCATGGACGCATAGCACCCCTATTACGCGCCCAGTGAGGGATGTGGGGTCAATCAAGCTGGCGTGCACCAGGGTGACCAGGCTCCCGGAGTCCAACAGGGCAGTTATGGGGTAGCCATTGACCTTAATGTTACTAAGGTGCTGGCAAGTCTCTGAGGCAGTCTCTGCGGAACACACGGGCTGTGCGAACAGTGACCTCCGCCGGGCTGAGTCACACTCCATGGGCTCTACGGTGAGGGGACAGTTTGCGGCCACATGTCCAGGTCCATGACACCGCCAACATAGTATGCGGCCCCGATCTCCCTGAGACTCTGCCCTGGACTGTCCATCTGGGAGATTTCCTTTCCTCCATTGGGCTCCCCTCGGCGCTACCACCCCTTGGGGCACTCCTCACCCACCTGGGATATGGGACAGTCTTACCGGAGACTCCGGACGATTTTCTGTTCCCGGGGTTGGAGCGTCCTGGAGGTACCTCCTGTAGCAAGTCCTCCGTAGCCTTGTACCTCTCAACGAGGTTTACGAGGTGCTCGGCATCCCTGGGGTCACCTTGTCCGACCCAGCGCTGAATCTCAGAAGGTAGGCAGCGGATAAACTTGTCGAGGACCACCTTTTCGACCATCTGGGCTGGCGTAGACACCTCCGGCTGTAGCCATTTTTTCACCAGGTGGACCAGGTCGTACATCTGGGAGCGCACTGGTAGCCGGTCAGAATAAGTCCAGTTATGCACTCGACGGGCCCGTACCGTGTTCGTCACCCCCAAGCGGGCCAGAATCTTGCTCTTTAACTTAGCGTAGTCCTGAGCATCCTGCTCGCCGAGGTCAAAGTACGCTTTCTGGGGCTCCCCAGTTAGAAAGGGCGCCACTACCTCGGCCCACTGAGCCACTGGTAACTTTTCTCGCTCTGCTACCCTCTCGAAGACTCGGAGATAGGCCTCAACATCGTCGGTGAGCGTCCTCTTCTGCATGGACGACTGAACCGCGGCGGGAATCGAACTTGGCGTCCTCTGTACACTGTGCGCCACCGCCAGGACTTGCTCTTGGAGCTGCTTGTTAATATGTTGCTGCTCTTGAAGGGCGAGGCGGTTAGCCTCTATCAGCAGGGCATTGGTCTCCGCCTGGGCTCTCATAGCCTCGTCATGATTGTTGATTGGCCGTCATTAACTGTAGGCTGCTGTTAGCCTGGATCAGCTGCTTCAGAAGCTCTTCCATCTTGGTCGTCTCTGCTTGCTGCGCTGCTGCAGCTTTAACCCAGGACATAGGTTCACTTTCCAGACACTTTTCAGGGTTTGTTGCCCGTAGCAACGGGTTTTGCGTAACTGCAGCCAATGTCCTTTAAATACGGGTATGTCCCTTTAAGTCTGTATGCCCGCATCCAAGACACCATATGTGGGGGTTAGCATCACGAACAGGTAGGCATCAGGGCTTCAACAGACCGGACAGTGACACAGAAGTAAAGTTCAAATCCAGGCGCTGCCTGGTTTTATTTGCACGAGAAAACAAAAACACAAAGCCTTAAAGTTCAGGCCAACAACACAAACAAAATGCCTGCTCGGCTGAGCTATAGCTATACGGAGCGTCCCTCTCTGTCCTGCACCATTAGACGGTCACAGCGTGATTTCCCTCTTAGCAGCAGAGGTCCACAGGAAGAACACCCACAAGCCTGCAGGCCCAGGCTTTATAGGCCTAATACCAGCCTCACCTGAGGCGTGGGAGTGGCCACCCACCCTGCTCTTTGACCACTCCAGGAAAAGCCGACCCAGACACAAGCGGACTGGAACCGCTATACTAACACTGTGTCAGTAACATAGTGTTACTGACACCTACAGTGTCGGCCTTCCTTCACCGAGCCCAGGCCTCTCGGTGACACGCTTCGGTCCATAGACTTCCTAACGCCACATAAGACAGAACCCTAGGGGAAAAATACCTTCCCTCTGCGACGTCGCCTGCCACCTTCTCACAATATATATACACACACACACATATATATACAAATACATCCATCCATACATACAGTGGGGAGAATAAGTATTGGTTACACTGGCAATTATACACATACATAGAGGGGGGGGTGAGCCTTTTATGTTGTAGGCCCGGTTCACACGGCTTATTCAAGCTGTAATTGCGAGCTGGATTGCGCTCGCAATTCCGGCTTGAATAAGGGGCGGGGGGGGCGGCCCGCCGGCCCCATAGACAATGCATTATCCACGGCGCGTATTGCGCCTGGATAATGTGCATGTCACTTTCTCCCCGCCCGGCGGATTCGCCGAGCTTGGAGGAGCGACGGAATCCACTGTTCTCTATGAGAGCAGTGGATTACCATAATTACTGCGACGGATTGGCTCCGTACTGCAGCACAAATCCGGCGCGCAGTACGGCTCCAATCCGCGCCGAAATAAGCTGTGTGAACACGGCCGTACTGTGATTTTTTTTTTTTGCCTCTTCTCCTTGTGAGGTGTTTTCTCACTTGGTCCTGTTTCTCCTGTGGTCTCCACGCCCATCTGATTGTGCTTCTGTGCCTGGTCTTTGGCTTTTGCCGGGGACATTGAAGATAGAGCGATTATCTGGGGTTGCAGCAGAGGAGTGCAGCTCCTGAGGCTACGTCTACACGACAATAATAAAATGTCGTTGGAAATCCAACAGTATTGTACCATTGCCGTACTGCATTTTTGTTGCGACTTTTGCAGTCGGTTTTCAGCCGGCTGTAATACATTGAACATGTTCAATAAGCTGTCCGTTTTGAAAACCGATGACAGAAAATCCAAGTTGTATAGACTACAGCTCGGATTTTCTATTGCGGTCTATGGGATTTTTGCGGATTCTAAATACTGAATCTGCTTAAAAAAACAACCAAAAATCAGTGCTGGCTCAATGGCCTGAGCTGACTGAGAGCAGGGCATCAGAACTGACATGATGACGTATATGAATATGCTATAGTTTCAATGCTCTGACACAGAAGGTACTGGCAGAGGAAATGTCCCCGGAAAGGGGATACCCCAGACTAGGGGTCCCCAACTCCAGTCCCCCAGGCCGACCAACAGGTCATGTTTTCAAGATCTCCCACAGAATGCACTGACCATAATGATATCACCTGTGCAATACTGAGGAAAGCCAGAAAACATGACTGGTTGGTGGGCCTTGAGGACGGGAGTTGGGGACCCGCCGTTTTTGAGGCGGTTTTCGGAGCCTTTCCACTCCCAAAACAGCGTCAAAACCTCGCCTGAAACAGGCTTCTTTAGAAGAAGTTTTAGTTGCGTTTCTTGGCCGGGGTTTGGACAAGGTTTTCAACACCCATACAAATTAATAGCCAGGTCAAAAATCGCGGCGAAAAACGTACCTAGAAACCGCTTCTAGAATTGGCATGACGCTTCTTTTTCAGCGCCCAAAACGGCTTCCATAGAAGCGCCTAAAACGTGCGTAAAAACCTTGTCGTGTGTGAACTACAAACGCTGTTTTATATAGAAGTCAATGAAAATTAACTGGGGGAGTTTTGAATGCTGTTTTGGGGGCGGAAACGCTCCGAAAACCACTTCAAAACCAGCTGCCTTAACAGAATTTTGGGCCCCTGGGCATAGCACTGCAGTGGGCCCTACCCCGATACATGACATCACACTTGGCCATGCCTTGAGCCCCCCCTCCCCCCCTCCAAACAAGCACACACCACTTATGTCTGGACACCGGTAGCCTACAAGACTATTTGGAAGGGCAAGGACCCTTTGGCTCCCTTCTCCACCATGGTTTTTAAGTGTCTGCATGTCCTAAAAACACACAAATAGTTAAATAAGCAAAGCCAACCAAGAGATCCAGGGTATGTTTCTTGTTTTCCTGAGACATACATACACCACTTGGGGCCCCTATACTTGTGGGGCCCCCGGGCAACTGCCTAGTGTACCCAATGGAAAAGGTGGCCTTGAAACCAGTGTCAAAATAAGCCGTGGGAACATACCCTTACAGTATGCGCTGAAAATACTCAAACAAAATGGGGTAAAATGGTGGTCGGTTTACCGCAGGTTTGGACCCAGATTCTGGGGCAGATTTAGCCCTGAATCCGCCCCCAGAATCAGCATCCTACATTTTTTTTATTTATTTTTTAACAAATGTGATATAGAATAAGTTGTAAATTACATTTTAATGAAAATTTATTTTTTGCTAGGACGTGAAAGATCAAAAAAACCACTGCTGTAAATGTCACTCAGCCATTCAGCACCGCATCCTATTTGTATTCAGAAATCCGGAGCATCCTGTGGTAAACTCCTCTTCATTCCCACACGGAGGTGTCCCTGAGTGAAACCCCTGCCTGGCAGGAGGGGGTGGGGGGCACGTCGAAGTGATTAATGACCACCGGGGAGAGAAAGGAGAAGTAATGTTATTATATACATACTGACTTAGGAATGCAAGTACTATTGTGCGCCCAAGTCTCTGGTACCACAAACATTTTATACACTTGCATAAAATCGTCAGGGACCCGACGAAGATCACTGCGTGCCCCCACCAAGAAAAAGATTGTCTGGGCACAGGCATGCAGAAATGTCATTTTGTCAGTGACTGGGAAGGGTTTCGGGTTAAGCTTGTTAGGAAAGTTGAGAAAGAGGACTGAGACCATTAGGAGACTGGAATAGATGGGGACTGGGTGAAGATGGCGCAGTATGGTGCTATAAATCTGCACCGTTGTGGTATTTTGCGCCATTCTAATGGTGGCAGTGCCAAATCATGAAATCCGACGGCATTTTAACATCCCTAGATCACATTTTTTTTGTGCGGTTTTGCACTAAAAACCACGGTCGGTTTTTGGATTTCCCGCTGGACTGGTACTTTGACTGTAGTGGAATCCGTCAGAAAATACATGATTTAAAATCCGCCGGAATCCGTGACAAAATCTGTGCTGTGTAGACTGCAGCACGGATTTTCTATTGCGGTCTATGGGGCACCGGTTGCAGTCGTATTTTCGGTGGATTCTAAATACAGAAACCACTAAAAATCCGACCGAAAGTCAGCGCTGTGGAGAACTTGCCTAAAGGGTATGTTCACACGGCGTACTTTCGGCCACGTATTTGCGCTCTAATATGGGCGAGATGCGCACCGAAATTACGGTAATCCATAGCTCTCATAGAGAACTATGGCTAACGCCTCCTCTCCCCGCGCGTACAGTCCGATTGTATTGTACGCGCGGGGAGATAAGTAATGCATGTCTATGGGACCGGCGGGCTGCAACCCCCCCACTCCCCGCAACTCTGAGTATGCACTGATCAGCGCGAGCTCCCGAGAAACACGATGTACGTGCCGCAATACATAAGTAAGTGTTTGGCTTTGGAGGCTCTCAGCAAGCTGGTGATTTTGCCCCGGTGGCTTCAGCCAGGTATGCATTACCCTCGCGGCACCCTCTGTGGGGAAATGTGGTTTACATGACAGCCATTCTGGTGAAATGCCAAATATGTCATATATGGGCAACTTGAGTCTGACAAAGTGCTGACCATCATTGTTTCTCTGCTATGCCCCACAGAGGAGGTCCAAAGTAAGTGACCCCATCTATTTGAGGGGCAAGGCTTGTTACAGCTACCTGTCCTTTGTAACAAGCTGTGCACCTTGTGATCGTCAGATGACTGTGACAGATTTTCACCCTTTTAATGTAAACGAGGGTTACTATTTCATGACTGCAAGCAGAGATCTTTAAAATTAAGATAAGTTGATACTTAAAGGGGTTGTCTCACTACACTGATTCATCTTACCTCAGTCCTGTTTTCTTTGTGGTATTTTGAATTCAGGGTCGTGTTTACTGGCTTCCACTAGGCTGCAGTAGAAGCCAGGTCTGTAGCTATAGCAACCAGTGCTGGCAGCCTATCAGGAGAGAGTAAACAGGTCTGTAGCTATAGCGACCTGAGGAGCTGATGCAGCCCATACAAGAGGGGATATCTAGGAATAGGTAGGACACTATTAATCGACACATATTGCACAGTGACTTGTTTTTGCAAGACCGTTAATATAAAAAGCAAGCCTTGTAGTGAGACAACTCCTTAACGACCGCCCGCTGACTTTAGACGTCGGCTGGTGCGGGTCGTTCGTCTGCAGCGACGTTTTTAGACGTCGCTGCAGACACCGGAGTTTTAACCCTTTCATTGCAGCGGTTCGTCACCGCAGCGCAATCAAAGGGTTTCCCTTCTCTGTCGGAATGCCCAGTGACCCGACAGAGCCCGGGGAACGGCGGCACAGGCAGTCCTGGGGACGTAGAGTGGCCCCAAAGCTGTCTGTGTATAAGGCCAGTGACCAGGGCACACTGTGTGCTGTCAGACTGACACAGATTATAATGTATTAGCATATATGAATATGCTAATACATTAAAACGTGCAAAAAAAAAAATTAAAAGTAAAACAGTTCTCCCTTCATGGGATAAAAAAAAAAGTAAAAAACAGAAAAGTGTAAAAAAAAAAAATAAAAAATAAAAAGAATAAAAAAATAATAATATAAATACATATTTAATAAAAAATGATTGTGCATTACACACAAAAAAAACCTACATACCTTAGATGTCCATATGACCGTAATAACCTGTAGAATTAGTCTTACAAGTTACTAAGTGTGAAATGTGAATTGTTTAAAAAAACAAAAAAAAATAAAAATAAAAAAAATTCTGCAATGACTTATAAGCAAATTTAAACTATTCCCTCATAAAGTACAACTCGTCTTGAATAAAACGAGGCCTCATACAACTACGTCATTGAAAAAATTAAAAAGTTACAACTGTTGAAATGCAAAGAGGCAAAAGCTAAAAAAAAGTTCTGGTCATTAACTACTTTCAGGTGTTCGGCTTAAGGGGTTAAGCATACTAGAAACATTGGGCCCCAAGTAACAAAGCTGTCTAGCAGTAAAACTGTCTTTATTGCTCATAGCATAGAATCCGACCTCAGCTTTCATTTTTCCAAAGGGTCTGTTCACATGGCTGATTTTAACACTGTTTTTAGTGTCGCCCAAAACGTGTCAAAAAAAGCCTCCAAAACGCCCCAGTTCATTTTCATTGATTCCTATGTAAAACGCTGTTGTAGTTTACACAAGAAGAGGTTTTTACACGCATTTTAGGCCCCTTTTTGGGCGCGACCTTAGGCGCTGAAAAAGAAGCGTCATGTAAATTCTTGAAGCCTTTACAACACTGAAAATACAAACAGGAATCAATGGAAAGCTTCAGAACCTCAGCACAGTTTTTGGTATGTTTTTCGGCACAATATTTGCTCTGGCTGTTAAAAAGGTTTTGCCACGATTTCAATTCAAACCTCCTGCATTCTTCAGCTCTGTGTGCTCAGAAGGGGGCGTGTGTGATTTGTTTGAATTGCAGATCATGTGACCCAGCAGGATGACATCACCAGGCCTTTCCTCTCTGTAGTCAAAGAAAGGTCTGTTTATGTGTAGAACTGTAAGTAGCTACATTGTAGCTCAGAGGTAAAACGTTTGCCTCCAGGCACAAGGGTCCTCGGTTCAAATCCCTGCAGGAACCAAACCTGTGGATTTTATTTCTCTTTATCAATGCACAGACCTCATTGAGGTTTCTTTTTTTAATTTATTTGCACTGTTTGACTAATTACTAAGGAGCACAGAGGATGGGAGTGGAGTGACAGCACCTGGGATTTGAACACTCAGTGGCTGCTTCAGAGGAGAGGTGATGTCTGAGCATGTGCGACCAGGACCGAGAAGCTCTGAGCCCTGTTCGTATCCTCTGGAGACGAGCTGTAAACAATGGATCACTAAAGGAGCAGCTAAAACAAAAACTGTGCAGAATTTTTAATAATGATGAATGGTGAAAATGTTCATTATTTAATTTACAAACTTCCCACGTCCATTTTACTTCATGGCAAAACCCCTTTAATTTGTATGGGTTTTTCAGAAAGAAAACAGTGTTGGAAAACCTTGTGGAAAACCTGATCAAAGCCCTATCTGAAGCTGAGCTGCAAAACCTCTTTGAAAACCACAAGGAAAAAACCTGATTAAATCCTCGTCAAAACCTCGTCTGAAAAGTGCATTTAGACAAGGTTTTGCCGCCGATTTGGACACTGAAAATTCGGTATCCAAATCAGCCCTGTGAACCTGCCCTTTTGGCTATGTCTACACAGCACAGGTATGTGGTCGGATTTTCGTTGGATTCAGAATTTAGAATCCGCCAAAAATCCAACTGTAACTTATGCGCCATAGATGGCAATAAAAAAAAAAATTCCCGATTTGGTTTTGAAATCAGGTGGATTTCTACCCCTTACCGCACCAGGAGGTATGGAGACATAGCCACCATTAGCTGCTTATTGCAGCTAACACTCGGTGATGACAACGCGGGATAGGGCCGGCGCCATCCTGCACTATTTAACCCCTTAGACGCCGCAGCAAAGATGGCTGCGACATATAAATTAATGAGACACAGTGCCCTGCACCGTTCCTCATGTCAATTGGGACGCCCACGTTAAAAACGATCGGTTAACATGGCCTTGTGACGGCTTCCATCACTGCCATGTTTTCTGTTTCACTACTTCTTGCCACAGGCAGGAAGTCGTAAAACCGTCATCATTGTACAGCTTATGCATTGTATTACAATGCATTAGGCTGTATAATCGATCGTGCCTCCTAGTGGTGAAGCACCTTAGGGGAACTAAAAGTTAAAGTAAAAAATATATAAAGGTATTCCCAGTGCGTACTTCTAAAACGCCCGGCGTATTGCGGCGCATACAGTAGACCATGTGAACTTACCTTATACATAGTGAGAGACTCAGATTAACTCTTTACAAGTAGCTATGCCCTAAGCTCCTCCTGCACAGTTGGTATTTCCCACAGAAGGAAACCTATTAGATAATGATCTCTGGCTGGCAAAATCTTCCTGTAATACTGAGTGGAGTCCTCTGATTCTCTAATGACATATTACATATTAGAGAAAAATTTTATAATTTCATCTACTATAAAAAAAATGTTGTTTGTGTGGAGGTGATAGGTACTCTTTAAAGGGGTGTTTCCATCTGAGACATTTTTGGTATATCAGCAGGATATGCTATACATGTGTGATACGTGCAGGGACAACACTTATCTCAAGATCAAGGGTCCCCTTATCTGTCACTGTCTGCCCAGAATGGATCGATGGACATGCCAATTTGGCCCTCTCCACTCTCTTCTATGGGAAATTGGAGTACAGCTGTCTCTAGGTACCCCCATTCTTTAGATGGATGTGGATCCCAGTAGTTGGCCTGCATCTGTCTCATGTCTCACCTTTTTAGACTTTCTCTCTGCATATGGGCTTAAACGGAAAAGTAATAAACTTTGCAGTATACTTAGAGTCCACTTTGCTTCGCCACTAGTGCAGGACACACTGCCTTTTTTGAACTTATTTCAAGATGCAGCAGATTGACGTCTATACATTACATTCCTATGGGACATATGTTTGCCGATGCTAGTTGGCATTACAGGACCTCTAGAGGTTGCCACCTACCTTTTAAAGGGAATCTGCCACCATTTTTTTTTTTTTCACTAAATGAAACAAAAACCCTGATCCATATTCTTTTTTTCTTAGCCATTTTTATTTTCTGATTGTAGATTTCTCAATTCAGTTGTTTGTATTTGATTTCGGGGGCGGCCATCTTGCTTGCGCTGCTTTTAACAGCACATAGGAGCCTTAAAATGGGATTTTTGTACTTACCGTAAAATCCTTTTCTCGTCCAATTCATTGGGGGACACAGCACCTTGGGTATAGGCCCTTGCCTTCGGAGGCGGACACTAGGCGGATCAAACGTGTTAGACCCGCCCTGACGGCCTATATCCCCCCTGCTGAGCAGTTGGTACAAAAGCCGTGGCCGAGAGGAGGAACAAAAGAGAACCTTAATTCCCTGGCGAAAAAAATCGAGGGCAGGACCTGTGTCCCCCAATGATTTGGATGAGAAAAGGATTTTACGGTAAGTACAAAAATCCAATTTTCTCGCCAATAATTCATTGGGGGACACAGCACCTTGGGATGTCCAAAAGCAGTCCCAGAGGGTGGGCAACTAGCAAACTTCATCAGCAGTGACAAGCATCAGCCCACTGCTACCTGAAGTACCTTATGGCCAAGAGCTGCAGCAGCTAAGGCATGAGTTGGGTAGAACTTAAGAGTATGGGCTGAAGCCCAGGTGACAGCTTTGCAAATCTGCAAAAGCCGAGGCTTGAAGCCGAACCAATTAGGCGGCCCAACCGCTCGTGGGGACCAAGCCGTGACCTGCGTAACTGTGGACCAGATCCGGCTGGCAAAGGCGGCCTAGAAGACGCCAGGCCCCTGCAAACCCTCAGGAATGACCAAGAGGGCTGTGCGCACCTAAAGGATCCAAAACAGAGAGGTAGAACCGAACGGCCCTGATCATGCCTACCCAACGTAACAATCGTCCTCAAAGATGAGAAGACGAGGGGCCAAAGAGAGCAGAACTATGTCTTCATCGATATGAAACGATTAAACCATCCTATGGAGACATGATGGAAGAAGACAGAGTTTCCTTGTCCTTCAGCAGACCCCAGAACAGGGGCCTGCAGATAGAGCTGCCCGTACAGACACCTGGTGGCTAGAAGTGATGGCCACCCAGAAGGCCACCTTCCATAAAAGTAAATGCAGGGAGACTTCCCGTGGAGGCCAAAAGGTGCAGCCTGTCTGATTTCCCAAACAAGCATTGTATCCCACGGTTCGAAAGGCCTACGAACCAGAGGGACCAAACGCATGACCTCCTGCAATAAAAAACCTTAACCTGTGAGCGGAAGCCAGCTTGCGCTGCACAGACTCGGCGAACCGAACCCTGCCCTTTCAAGTGGGAGAGGGCGAGGCCGATCTCCCGACCTGACTGCAGAAAAAATGGCACCCTTGGAGGAGAGCCTACCAAAGGGTGAAAGTTTCTGGCAAACAGACCCAGGTGATCTAGGGTTGCAGTCTCAACAGCCCTGCCGTGAAACTGCAACCGCGGTACAATGGGTTGGAGCAGAGGGGCTTACGACAGACGGCCTGGGCGTAAAGCAAAACAGTCAAGGACCGTTTGCCAATCGGGCCAGAGGTCCGCGTACCCCGACCTGCGGCCCTAGTCCTAAGGTGAAGAGCACAGCTGGTATCCTCTCGGACTCGAGGCACTTGAGCTCTCGAGGTAGAAGGGCCCAGGGGTTAAAAAAGACGGGACAGACTTCCGGTTCCGGCGCCAGCGCATGAGGACGTGAGGTGCATCGGCTCCCCGCGCCCGCCGGTAATAATACCGACAATCAGCTGTAATTACAGCGCAGACCGGCCGCAGAACACGGCAAAGGCTCGCCCGCACACCTACGCGCCTTACCTGCAGCGGCCCGCCCGCTGTGAGACCGCGATTCCCGGCCGCGGAACGCCGCACCCGCCCGCCGCCTCCGTATACACGTGGCCGCTAGGAGACTTGTGGAGAGACGCAGAAGAGAGCTCCGACGTGACCGGCCCGCACTGCCCGCATCTCCAGCACAGTAAGGAGACATCTAAGCGCACTGAACGGCGGATAACAGGGAGAGACTGGCTGAGCACCGTCCGCCCTGTACACAGGGCAATTGGCTGTGGGGGGCCCTGCGCTGCACGCCCGGGGCTGTGAGAGGAACACCTGCTGTCACTGAGACACAGCACAGCAAGGACACCAGGGCCACTATTTACCCGGGCATTGAGCACAGATAACCACCGGCACCTGCCTGCCCTTAGGACACAGAGGGCCTCGGACTTTCTGTATACAGGCCTATCATCTCCCTGATGGAGAAATACCTGCTCCGCAGCGCCCAAAAAGCCGGAGCAGGCCGAGACCAACTGCACGCCCCAGCCAAAATGGCGTCTTCTAGCCACATGCAATATAGAGAGGAGGACATGGAGCACAGCAGCAGCAACAGGAGTGTGGTAGGGCTCACAGACTCCCCTCCCAGTGCCTCCTCGCAGGACACTGTTACCAATCTCACCATTGATTACAAGCAGCTGGCGACTGAGGTTGCAAGGCAAATAGCTCCAGACTTGCAGGCGGCCCTAGAATCCACTATCCAAGCCTCTATGCAGAAACTACAGCAAGACGTGAAGCACACTCTGTCCGAATAGAGGAACTGGAGACGAGAATAAATGACCTGGAGTCAGACAACAGCACTCTGAACGCCCGCCTGAAGCTCTGCGCAATGGCCCAATTGGTGCAGCAAGACCATATCGAAGACCTTGAGAATTGCTAGAGACGGAGCAACCTGAGGCTAGTGGGTCTTCCTGAAACGTTCAAACAGCGCGATCTCCAAACTCTATGCCAAGAGGAGCTACCAGCCACCCTGGGCATTGAACATAGTTGCCGCATAGAGAGAATCCACCGAGGGGGTCCCAACAACGACAGAGGGGCCGAACGGTGATCATGAAATTCCTGGACTTCAATGATAAGTCTGAGATCCTGAGAGCCTATCGCAGGCTTAATAAGCCACTTCTCCTCCAGGGACATAAAGTGTTACTCTTTGAGGACTTTTCTGCTGAGGTGTCGCAAAGACGGCGAGCTTTCAGTGGAATTTGCGCAACCCTCTTCCAGCGGAAGATCAGATTTCAGATCCTCTATCCTGCTACCCTTAAAGTGCTTGACCAAGAGGGACCTCCTAGACTCTTCTACTCTGCCGCGGAAGCAGAGGATGGCCTACGTGACGTCTTGAACTTTGGGAGGGCTCCTTCCTCCAGAACAGCCAGATCACCCGGAGCAGCACGTTCATCTGTGACAACAGCAGAGGCCTCACCTCCCGGACCGCCTACACGACCACTGCGATCACCTGTGCCGAGTACAGCTGACCGTAAAGGAGCCGCGGGGATCAGAAAGAGGGACGCCTCCTGGTCCCGTTCGCCATCTCCATCACCGCCCCCACTTTCCCCTAAAGAATGCCGTCGGCCGAACAAGGGACAGCAGCGAGACTCTACCCCGGACTGAGGCGTTTGGCTTTCCTGCTCGACAAGATTTAGGTTTCGGGGAGGGGGAGGCTTGTTTTATCGGACGATAATATAGGGCCCAGTTGTTAAAGAGGACATGGGTTGCCAAAATTGCCTTTGCTATGTGACTTACTGCACTTATTTTAGTACGTAACTGTCTATAGGCCAGTTAGTATTTTTCTTGATGTTTTACAATGTTTTGCCGGTGGGTGAGGGGGGCATTGTTCTTTGGAACTGTTTCCTGAAAATGTGCCCTCATGTGGATGGAAAAAAGGAAGTCCCTCAAACGCATTGAGGGAGGCGAAAATAGTTGCCTTCCTCTGGCGTCATTCTACACCCTTGCCGATAGGCAGATGTTGCTCTGGTCCATGTACCAGTCTTTGGGTTCATTAAGTTTATTGTTGTTGCTGTGCGTCCTCCTCCTTTCTTCCTATGCGTCACACATAAGAATCAGCTCTAAATCTCTAGCATTGGCGATGGAACAGAAACACCGCCAACTACTCAGTGCCTACCCACAGCTCTTCCATACAGTGATAGCCCTAGTATGCAGATAGTCTCTTGGAACATAAAGGGGCTCCGCTCCCCAAATAAGCGGATGAAGGTGATCCGCCATTTGAAGAGGCTCCGCCCTGACGTGGTTCTCTTGCAGGAGACACACTTGAGGGCTGACGATATAAAGCGCATGGAGAAGCTGTGGGTGGGACATGTCTTCGGGTCTCCTTCTGAGAGTGGCAAAGCAGGGGTGGTTACCCTTATCCATAAAAATTTCCCCTTTGAATTGGTGTCACACGTACATGATACTGAAGGCAGAGTTTC
Source organism: Phyllomedusa bahiana (assembly GCA_025379985.1). Lineage (NCBI taxonomy): Eukaryota > Metazoa > Chordata > Amphibia > Anura > Hylidae > Phyllomedusa > Phyllomedusa bahiana. The sequence continues at coordinate 340,169 of JAODAL010000184.1, read as the reverse complement.
ACACTTGGTCATCAAATGGGGAGATCGTGACCTTAGCATTTTCAATATATATGGTCCCAACGGCCCGAATCGGGCATTGTTTCGGGAGCTAGAGGTAAAGATTTGCACTGACCAGACGCATGCCAGATTATTGGAGGTGATATGAACGCAGTTTTAGACCCGGTGGGGGATAGAAGGGGTGGGCCAACACCACACCCAGGTGGCAGGAGCACCAGTGTATCAGGAATGGGAGTATTGCGTCATCTCATTGACTCCACCAATCTTCATGATTGCTGGAGAGAAAGAAACCCTGACGAGCGGGATTTTACGTACTATTCCCCGGTCCACCAGTCGTGGTCAAGGTTGGACCATCTTCTGGTCTCGGACACCCTCCAACCGAGAATTGAGGACGCTAAAATTCTAGACATGGTCATTTCTGACCACGCTCCGATCTCTATAGATCTATCGGAGTCTTTTCCAAGGGGTTCAGACTTCATATGGAAGTTCCCCTCCTATCTCGCCGGGACGGATGAATTTGCGGAGACGGTTAGGGGCTGGTGGATGACCTTTGCCTCTGACAACTCAACCCACCGAGACGATCCCTCACTCTACTGGGCGACTGCGAAAGCGATACTTAGAGGAAGGGTCATGGCCTATACCTCGGTGTACAAGCATAAGTTGAAGGAGGCTTATCTGAAGGCTTCAGAGAAAGTTAGGGAGACTTATCGGATCTTCCTGGGGGATAATTCGGAGGTGCCCAGACAGAATTGGGAAGGGGCCAGAAGAGAGTTTGACCTGTGGGCGGAGCGTAAGGAAAAGGTGCACAGGACACACTTACACTCAACCCTTTTCCGGTTCGGAAACAAATCCGGAAAGCTCCTTTCCCGACTGCTGAAAGGTGCCTATAAACCCACACACATTCATGCCCTTCGCACGCCAGAGGGCACTGTCACTACCGACCCTGCGGGGATAAATGACACGCTCAGGCAATATTATGCCGCGCTGTTCTCCTCTGAGGGACAACTGCAAGCAGAGGAAGGGCAACGGTTCCTTTCTAAAATCAATTTACCGCGCCTATCAGATCTTCAGAAAGAGAAACTGAATGCAGATGTGACCGAGGAGGAGGTCAGGGCGGCGATTCGCCATCTGAAGACAGGCAAGGCCCCTGGACCCGATGGGTTCTCGGGGGAGATTTACAAGATCTTGATTGATCAGATCGCCCCCACCCTCACGGCATATTAAAACCTGATTTTGCGTACTGGGACCATGCGCCTGGAATCCAAAAACGCATATATCAAGATCCTCCCAAAGAAAGGTAGGGACCCCCTACTCCCCACATCCTATAGGCCCATATCCCTCATAGATATCGACCAAAAGATTCTCTCCAAAATTCTGGCCGACCGCCTTGCGCACTTTATGCTACAACTGATAGGACCCTCCCAAAAGGGCTTCATCAAGGGCCGAGCAGCGGTGGGTAACATCAGGAAGGTACTTGCAGTGTTAGAAAGAATCCGACACAAACCCTTGCCAGGAGAACAGCCTATCCTACTGGCCTTGGATGCAGAAAAGGCCTTGGATAATGTCCGCTGGGACTGGCTTTGGATTGTTCTGGATGCCATGGGGGTCACAGGGACATTCCGGTCTTACCTCCCTGCTATCTATGATGCCCCAACGGCACAGATACACACAACAAGTTTTCTCTCACCAAAATTTTTCCTTCAAAAAGGAACGCGACAGGGCTGCCCGTTATCCCCTTTACTTTTTAACCTGGCCTTAGAGCCCCTGGCGCGGCTGCTAGAGGACTCTGACCTTTTCTCGGGAATACGGATTGGAGACAAGGAGGTGAAAATTGCTTTGTTTGCCGACGATCTGATATTGTTTATGTCGGACCCTTTGACGCACCTCTCCCCAGTGCTAGATGCCCTGCAACATTTTGGTGCGTTTTCAGGGTATAAAGTAAATGTGTCTAAAAGTGAATTATTAGAAATAGGTCCAAAACTACCACAGCCCCACTGGGCTAGCATAGGATTAGGCATAACCCGCGTTCCCGACCACCTTACTTATTTGGGCATCAAGATTGGCAGGAGTCCGGACTTGATGTACAAATTAAATATCCCACCTCTTATCGACAAAATCTCCCAGGACTTGAGACGTTGGACTCCTTTACCGCTGTCACTGGCTGGCAGGTGCCATGCCATAAAAATGGTCTGCTTCCCCAAGCTACTATACCCCCTGCAGACCCTTCCATTCCTCCTCAAACACGCGGACATTAATAAAATTAATTCATGCTTTTCCAAATTCATTTGGGCAGGAAAAAAAAACACGCATTGCTTTACACAAACTAATATTGCCAGTTCGGGTGGGGGGACTAAATCTCCCAGATGTTAGGGGGTACAATCTGGCGTGTTTGGCACGACACATGCTCGACTGGATTGAAGGTCGCTCCCGCTTCTCGAACTGGGAACTGGAGAAGGAACTAATGTCCCCCTGGCATCCACAAGCTCTGTTTCATACCAGATATCCCAAGCTCCCCCCCTTGACAAAGTTGTCCCCACTGATCAGGGACACGTTACTGGTCTGGAAGGAGCTGAGGAAATGCCTAGGGCCTTTCCTTTGCTCTTTCCAAGGACATGCCCATCTGGGATCATCCCGAGTTCCCCTTGGGCAGGAGCAACCCGATGTTCAGGAGGTGGAGAGAGCGGGGTTTAGCTACCGCGGGGCAGTTGATGCATCCGCAGACACAGAGGTGGCTAAGGCCCTTGGAGATGGTTGAGAAGTTCTCCTTACCGGGGTCGCATCTTTTGGCCGCCTACCAGCTCTATCATTTCTGCAGGGGGAGGCTAAGAGATGTCTCCAAGGAGACCATCCCTAATGATTTTGACAGGTTTGTCACCACGCACAGGGATTCTTGCTCCCTTTCAGGCCTCTACGCGGACATGAGGGGGTGCTGTAGAAAGCGAGTAGCTTCACAGGCATTCCAATTTTGGCGTCGCCGATTGGGGAATGACCAGGTCTTAGACCTGATTCCACAAGGCGTCGTGGCCATACGTAAACATATCTTTGAAACCTGGCATGAAACTTACTTCAAGATCATACATAACGCCATCTATGCTTTTAATCTCCCCCCTTCCCAAAATTTCCCTGATAGATTACAGCATTGTCCCAAGTGCGGAGCACATAAAACAGATCTATGGCACGGCCTATGGGAATGTAGCTATACACAGACTTTCTGGGACACAGTTCTCCAATATATCAAACTACATTTTGGAGTTCACCTGGAGAAACACTTCGAATTCCTGATCTTTCATTACCCTAGGCCTCCGGACATGGACGAGGGAGAGTGTCCAGGGGAGTCAACACACTCCACCGGTTGCCCGGGAATAGTACATATCGCCCTGTTGGCGGCGAAACGAAGCCTGCTACAGTTGTGGCTGAAGCCCACTCTCCCGTCCATCTCCGGGGTAATTAAACAGAGGACTACCTCATAGCCGACAGGTTCGAAACTGAGAGACACAAGGAGACCCGCACCAAGGGATTCTTCAGGAGATGGAGAACCTTTATAGAGTCGCATTACTCCGACAGGGAGATTGGAGCTCTCATGCAGGTGTTCAAGTACACGGGTTGGTACTGCAAAGAGGGGATTTGTGGCACGCTGGGAAGATTACAAGTGTGAGCACTGTGGGCTTCTGCGACGTACCGCAGAAAATTACATGATTCAGGTGATGGGAGGAGAGGACGCATATGCAAGTTATTATCAGCCGCCCAAGCGGACTGATTTGATTTAATTTGTTTACTCTGTTTGTTCTAAGGTACTTCTTTATGATGATGTCCTATTCTCTGTATGTGATGCTTTCATAATTTAGGCTTGTGGCCTCGAGATTGTACAATTTATTGATATGAACAATGTAACATGTCAGAGATTTATGATCGTTCTGAAAATGCAAATAAAATATGTTTAAAAAAAAAAAAAAAAAAGACGGGACAGACCAACCTGCCCCAAGGCAGGAGGAGCAAGTCCACTGCCAGTGCCAGGGGATTCCTGGCCATATAACTCGGGCGCAAGGGATTGAGGCGAGACGTCACCATGTCGACGTCTCGCGTACCTTACCTCAGGCAGGGAAGGCGAAGCACTTCCGACAGATGATTGGCCAAGTTGGTTTTCCACCCCTGGAAGGGGAGTTGCCGACCAGGGTTGTACCGCTGCTCTGCCAGCGACGAACCCTTGCAGGTATCTGAGAGAACTGCTCGGCCTCTGGAACCACCCTAAAGATTCAGACATGCCACAATCGTGGTGTTGTTGGACCGAACCCGAACTGGGTGCCCCGGATGAGAGGGGAACCCAATGAGAGAGCGCCTAAGGAAATAGTTTGGGGTTCCAACACATTGACCTGACGACTGGCCTCCCCGAGTGACTAGAGACCCCGCGTAGTCCGGGCGCGGGGCCCCACCCCAAAACACTGGCGTCTGTGGAGATGACCAGCCATTGCAGGAACAGAAATGACCTTCCTTGAAGTAACACCGGGAAGGCTGGGCACCAGCCCAGGTCGAGACGAGCCTGGGATGGCAGGCGCACTGCTGAGACCAAGGACAATGGAGACCTGCGTCAGTGAGGCAGGATTGCCCGCTGCAGGGAGCAGGCAAGGAGCTGCGCAAAGGACCACGCCTCGGAGGCAGTCCTCAAGCTGCCAACCCTCGCATGCAACTCTAAAGAACATGCCGGGTGCGATACCGAGATAGGGGATCGACTAAGTGCTGTAGCTTCCAGATGGGAGAGAGCCCTCTGGAACCTGAGTGAGAATAAATCATCCCTCGAAATTCCATCCCTAATGATGGAATCAGGCCGGGATTGCTGCCAATTAACCATCCAGCCGAAGCGCGCTGCAAACTCCAGGGGACCCTGATGCTGACCCGGCAAGTGCATTTGAGGGGGGACCAATCCCCTGATGCGAAGGATCGTCATCAGGGGTGGCAGGAGCTACATGAAGACCCTTGGTGCAGCTGCGAGGCTGAACAGTAGAGCTCTGAACAGAGCAATGTCAGGTGCCTACTGTGAACACGCAGGAACCGCTGATAGACCTGGGATATCGAGGCGAAAAACAACCCGATGCCCAAAGCAGCTGAAAAAGTTTTCTGTGCTCCCGAGAGGCTACCGATGACCGGAGCGACTCCAGTGCAGCACATTGACCTGCGACCTGCGGCCCTTGGCTGAAAACTGAAAACTGATCAGCCTGGCGTCAGCAGGAGGGATATAGGCCGTGGTGGCGGGCCCAACATGTTTGATCCGCCTAGTGTCCACCTCCTAAGGCAAGGGCCTCCACCCAAGGTGCTGTGTCCCTCAATGAATTATTGGCGAGAAAGGGGTTTTGCCACGATGTTGACGCGGGATCCTCCAAAATGGGTATTTAATCACTTTTCTATATATGTGATTAAAAAAAGTGTAGCCTGTAAGAGCTGCAGCCTGGCTTAGATCCCCTTAGTTTCCTGACTGTTAATATTAACTACGACCAGGAGCTGGTCTGGCAGAGCTTGCATTGTTCGCACTTCTTATCTGATGGCAGGGCACATGAACAAGCTTTGAAGGGAGGGGGGAGAACAAAGCAGTGCTGCTGGGCATGTGCACTAGCTTTGCTCTGTGTCCAAGCCTGTGTCTGCTGTATAGAGAATCCACTGGTTGTAATGTAATTATCAGTCAGCTCTGTGCTCAGCCCTTTTGCCTCCCCCTGCAGCAGTTGCTCCCTGTATGTTTACTTAAATAATTACAGTACAGCGATTCTGTCCCTTCCACCTGCAGCAGTTCCTGCTCCGATCTTATCTTCTCTCCTGAGCAGATAAGAGGGAGAACATAAAACCTGTGGAGCTTGTGCACAATACAGTTATCCTCTGTGGCTTAGCCGAACAACATGTTTGCTCAACTACAGCCTATCAGCTGTACAACTATAAGCCTCGGGAGCATGCATGGGAGGTGGTGCGATGGCATCACGGAGGAGATACTTGTTTTTTTTAAACACAGGAACACAACGCCCCTTTTTTCAAGAATGAAGAGGACAGTGGCAGCCTGTTAGGTAAGGAAATCACTTCTTGGCAAAACCCCTTTAAGACAGTCAGTCCCCTTGACTTCTATAGGAGAGCTTTCTAGGCTCTGTGACCTGGGAATAAGTCAGTGTGCAGGGAGGGGAGAGGGGGAGCTGTGACATCTCTTATTGTGACTGGTGGATCCTGTGTTATCTATACACATTGGTGTGACATTTCAGTTTAATGCTGCTTGTACTGATAATGAGGAGACTACTGAAAAACTCTCTCTACAGAACACAAAGTGTCAGTCTATTATTAGTCCTAGTGGCCAAAATGAAAAACTGCAGGACTTTTTTTATTTTAAATATTTAAAGTGATATCGAAAATGTTACAAAAACATAACCAAATATTCATAAAAAATGTGTTTTAACATAAACCGTGAGTTAAACAATGTCATTTTTTGATAACGCATTCACTTTAAATTGTTATATAGTTACATGCAACCTTCAAATATTCAAGGTTTTAGCTTCTGCCCATGTGGGAAAATTCTTGAACACCTTCGACAATGACTGGATTGTGGGAGATCCATCTGAAAGTTGATTCACATGTTGACAACTCTTCTGTGGGTCTTCCTGAGACATTTCCCTACGATCCCTATCCCGCTATCAGTTGCAGAAATCTAATTCTTTTTTTTTTCTTCCCAGCAATACTATCAATCTGCTGAGCAACGTTCCCGTTTCTTGCCTGGACGTCCTCATAAGCCCTTCTGGCAAAGAAATGTCCGCGAATAACAATGAACCAGATATGGAGGCTATCCAACTCATCCTGGATTTCATGGAGAAGAGAATCGACAAGGTATCTGCCTCTTCGCTTTTAATACAATGCTTACCACTAGTTATCAGGGAATTGGTTTCAGAGCAACAACCTAAAATAGTCCTATTGCCAGCTGTGAAAATTGGATCTACCCAAAATCATAATTTTAGCCTCCCGCTCTGCTCTCACCCCTGTTGACGGCTGACTGGGTTGTATGCTATGGTAGCCTGTGGTTGGATAATAGGCTCCTGACTCCAGGCTACCGCAAGGGCCTCTACACGACCATTCTCATAGAACTCAATAGAAAATCCAGCCGGAAGTCTACACAACAAGGATTTATAGTTTGTTTTTATGATTGATTTCGGTTTTGGAATCGGTTTGAAAACTGACTGTAAGCCATTCCCATAGAACTCAATAGAAAATCCGACCGCTAGTCTACACGGCACGGATTTTCCAAGGCCAGATTTCAAAACCGCCGACTTGGCAAAAAACTTGGAACATGCACATTCTTCTGCCATATTTCTGATGGAAAAAGTACTGTTTAATGCTATATGGGCCGGCCGAATCCGATCGCAAAATCTGCTCGCAACAATGTGACAGTAAACGAAAACAGATTGGTAAAATACTGTCGGACTCTGTTATAGAATCCAACGGTATTTTACAATTAGGCTATGTTGACATGGCAATAATTGCGGGACGTGTTTCGCCCGCAATTACGTCGTGTGCTTGGGGGTGGGGCGGGGGGGCCGTCAGCCCGCCGGCCCCATAGACATTCATTACTAGCGGCGAGTATACGCCGCTGGTAATTGACATGTCACTTATCTCCCCGCTCGCCTTATTGTGCAAGCGGGGAGAGGAGACGTAATCCATAGTTCTCTGAGAACTGTGGATTACCGTAATGACTGGGACGTATCTCGCCCCATATTTAGCACAGTACGGCGCGAAATACGAGGCGAGATACGTCCCATTTTAAGCCGTGTCAACATGGCCTTACTGTGTGAACGTACCCTAAATTTCTCTAGTTCCGTAGTCAGAGGATGAAGGATCGGGCCACATGGTAAAAATATTACAATTTTGAGGTCAATGATTTCAGCTGGATCCTTTTGGTAACCATTGGGGAAATGGTGTATGAGCAGTTATGAAGTTTAGTTTCAGAGCGGAGTTACCCTTTTGTAGGTAAGTAGCAGAGAATCCAGCTTCCTCCATAAGACAATTACTTTATGCCAAGTATGTTGTAGATGGCATAAATGCTTCTTTAGAGGTTTCTATGTATTGTTTGTTAGCCCTTTTAGCTGATGGTGTGCCACTGGTATTGGAATGCGTATATATATATATATAATATATATACACCGCAACAATGCCAGTGGCACCCAGGTACACATTGTGTTTTTCAGAAATGTTTTTTTGTGCAGAACTATACGTTGCATTTGGCATACATTACTTTTAATTTATATTGGGAGGAAGGGATGCCCCCATTTTGGTCTCTTGCACCCCGCCCACCTCCACAGGCTGTTATATCAGTGCAGTATGCATGTAAGGTTGGTGCATTTTTTATTTTTCTCTCTGGATTATGGAGGTCTGTTGACCCAATGAGAAGTCTGTTGACTCAAGTGAGAGGTAAAAATAGAGTAGGACCACCCGCCTTGAGATCCCGTTGTAAGCCGGGGGTGGCTTAAGCATTTTTTGATCAAAACATGTGAACTAAGAATCTCAAAGTTTTTTTTTTTTTTTTCTTCATGTAACGTCTAAAACATGACGCAGGAACAAACAGCAAGACGCTTACGCATTTCAGGCATCAGGTGCCTTTGATGAATTGGAGGAAGCTGGATTTTCTGCTATTTTCTTGTTTTGTATGTTGCTGGTGTCTCCTCACATGCCATGTCTCATCATGAGCTGTTTTTTGTAGTTTTTGCACCCTTTTATAGGGTTTGTCCAGTAAACCTTGTTGTTTTTTTATATTCACTTACTTTTGCCCATTAAAGAAAAAAGTTTTCTGCGCTTCTCCCCTCAACTCGGATACAGCGCTGCACAGTCCTCACTGTCTGCCAGTTTTATGTTTGCTTCCTGCTTTTTCCAAACAGGGATGTAGACTGCAGCTGCCGATTGGCTACAGCAGTCACATGCCCCTGCCTGATGTCACCGTTCAGACAGAGGACTTCCAAACGGCGACATCAGACAGTGACAGGCAACCACTGCAGCCAATCAGCAGCTGTTATTCCCCATTCGGAAGACACAGGAACTAAACATGAAGCCGGCAGAGAGTGCAGGTGGCACAGGGCTGGATCCAAGTTAAGGGGAGAAGCCAGTAGAATTTATTATAATGTTTTATAAAAAAAAAAAAAAAAAAAAAAATATATATATATATATATATATATATATATATATATATATATATGACAACCCCACTTAAGTATGGTATTTTTCCTAAATTATATCACATGCATAAGCTGTTATTGAATTACTGAATTATGTTAGTATTTTCAACAAAAAAATTGTTCTAAAATGTGCTTCTGAATTAATTTTTTTTTAAGATGTAGGTATGTCCAGTTAGTCTCCTAGACCAAAAAAATGCAATAGTTACTGTACGTCTCTTTTTCCCAAATATTAAGAACATTTCCCTGGTATGACCTCCAGTGATTGACTGTAACATGTTGCAGAATCAAGCAGCAAATGTTCAATTTCCCTACAGCGCCACCACAGGTGAAATTAAGCATGACACCTTTCCCATTACAATCCATCGGCTCTCTTGTGTAATCATCAGTCATTTAAGACAACATTGGATCATTCAGAGATCCTCACTGAACTTCTGGAGTGAGTTGCTGCACTGAAAGTAAAGGGGCCGAATAATTTTGCACGCCCTGCTTTTCAGTTTTTTAATTTTTTTTTACAAAAGTTTAAAATATCCAATAAATTTCGTTCCACTTCACAATTGTGTCCCACTTGTTCTTGATTCTTCCCCAAAAAATTTAAATTTTATATCTTTATGTTTGAAGCCTGAAATGTGGCAAAAGGTTGAAAAGTTCAAGGGGGCCGAATACTTCTGCAAGACACTGTACATGGTACATGCGATTTTGCACTTCAGTCCCATCGCAGTTGATAAGTCTCTGTGGAGCCCTGGCCTCGCCATGAAGGTCTCGGGCTGCAGTATCCTCTATATTCGTAGGGCTATCCTGCTGCTTATTCTAATCGATGATTTAGTTTTTCTTTGGAGCCCGGGATCCTGTGTCCGGCTGTCGTTTATCATTGCATTGCTGGGTTAAGTTAATTTACTTCTTTATTTCCTGTTTACGCACCATCTGCTCAGCATCATAGTCCTCTCTTTCTTTCCGTCTTATCTCAGGGATGCAGCTATAGAGAAGGCCTCACTCCTGTCCTCAGCTTACTCACAGAATGTTCCAGAGCGCACCGACCCATCCGGAAGTACATCAAAGCGGAGGTAATGTCTGTATATGATGGCTAAGCTGGATGTACAGAAAACATCTATTTTGGGCTGACGTTATAAAATTGTAGCCTGTGATGTCCTATTCTACTGCAGCTCTCCCATGTGACAGATTTAGTTTTAGTTTCCAGAAAAACGTCTTGAAGATCGAAAAATACACCATGGTGTGGTATGTTCCCTCTTTGTAAGAAGGGTTCTCCAAAATTAAAATGATCATTGAAAGTCCACGTGCTGAATCTACTATTGATTACTTTCACTTTCCCTACACTGCCTCCACAGGCAAAATTAAGTACTACACAGTCCCCATAAAATCAGTGAGCTCTCCATGTAATGCACATATGTATCAGGTCCTCCAGAGTGAGAGATGTTCTTCTTATCCTCTCATCTCTGGTCTTCACAACTTTTCTTCTAATCAGTGTCCACTTCTAGTTCAATAATGAATGAAAAATAATACACACTACTCACAAAAAGTTAGGGATATTTGGCTTTTGGTTGAAATATCAGGATAAGCATAACATTTCCTGAATTTTTTTTTAAAAATTAACTAAATTAGACATCTCCTAACTTTAGATGCAAATGTCCAACTGTTCAATGTTTCAGTACTTTTTGCACAACTTGCTGATCTCTAACAAGAAGCTTAATGGCAAAATTCCCAACAGGTGTTTGATCCCTGAATCGCCCAATAAATTTAGGGAATCAATTTGAATTGGGATTTAAACAGTCCTCCTCATCCTGCTGTTCACATTTTGACATCATGAGACCAAGAAAACACCTTACAATTGATCAACAGTATGTCGCCATTGCAAACCTTCAAGCAGGATGCTCTCAGATGGAAGTGGTCACTGAGCTTAGAGTGTCATCAGCAGGTTGTAACAGATACAGAGACACTGGGAGAGTCACAGAAAGGCAAAGAAGTGGACGTCCTTTTGGCTTCATCAAACACTCATGACCGCTTCATTGTAACCAGTGACCTGCAGAACCGGTTGATGAATATTCCACAACTCCCGGCAGGTTTAAGGGAGAGGAGAGGCAACCAAGTGTCATATCAGACCATTCATAACCTTTTACATCAGCCTGGTCTGTGTGCTAGATGACTGGCAAGGGTACTTGACCACACCACCAGGCACAGGCATCATCATCTTGCATGAGCCAGGGAGCATCTACCCTGAATGAGGGACCTGTGGTTGTAAGTACTGTTCAGTAATTAAAGTCAATGTACTCTGAGCAGAAATGATGGTCGGCAACAATGCTCAAAGAGAGCGTGATGCATTAGCCAGGTCAGGTACCCTTGCCAGTCGTCTAGCACGCAGACCATGCTGATGTAAACGGTTATGACCGGTCTGACGTGACACTTGGTGCCTCTCACCTCCCTTAAACGTGCCTGGAGGTACTGTTGATCAGTTGTAAGGTGTTGTCTTGGTCTCATGATGTCAAAATATGAACGGCAGGATGAGGAGGGCTGTTTACATACCAATTCAAATTGATCCCCTAAATTTATTGGACGCTTTAGGGATCAAACGCCTGTTGGGAATTTTGCCATTAAGCTCATTGTTAGAGATCAGCAAGTTGTGAAAAAAGTACTCAAACATTGAACAGTTGGACATGTGCATCAAAAGGGAAGAGAAGTTCATTTATAAAACATTTCATAAAATGTTATGTTCATCCTAAAACTTCAACCCAAAGCCAAATATCCCTAACTTTTTTGTGAATAGTGTATACACTACCGTTCAAAAGTTTGGGGTCACCCAGACAATTTTGTGTTTTCCCTGATACTTTTATTTATCATATGAGTTGTAAAATGAATAGACATATAGTGCAGACATTGACAAGGTTAGAAATAATGATTTTTATTTGAAATAATAATTTTCTACTTCAGACTTTGCTTTCGTCAGAAAATGCTCCCTTTGCAGCAATTCCAGCGTTGCAGACCTTTGGCATTCTAGCTGTTAATTTGCTGAGGTAATCTGGTGAAATTTCCCCCCATGCTTCCAGAAGCTCCTCCCACAAGTTGGATTGGCTTGATGGGCACTTTTTGCACACCATACGGTCCAGCTGCTCCCACAACAGCTCAATGGGGTTGAGATCTGGTGACTGCACGGCCACTCCATTACAGATAGAATACCAGCTGCCTGCATCTTCCCTTACTAGTTCCTGCATAATTTGGAGGTTGCTTTGGGTCATTGTCCTGTTGCAGGATGAAATTGGCTCCAATCAAGCGCTATCCACAGGGTATGGCATGGCGTTACAAAATGGAGTGATAGCCTTTCTTATTCAAAATCCTTTTTACCTTGTACAAATCTCCCACTTTACCAGCACCAAGGCAACCCCAGACCATCACATGTCCTCCACCATGCTTGACAGATGGCGTCTGGCATTCTTCCTGCATCTTTTCAGTTGTTCTGCGTCTTATAAATGTTCTGTGTGATCCAAACACCTCAACACTTTTTTCCAATCTTCCTCTGTCCAATGTCTGCATTCTTTAGCCCATATTAATCTTCTCCTTTTACTAGCCAGTCTCAGATATGGCTTTTTCTTTGCCACTCTGTCCTGAAGCCCAACACCCCAGAGTCGCCTCTTCACTGTAGACGTTGACACTGGCGTTTTGCGGGTACTATTTAATGAAGCTGCCCGGTGAAGACCTGTGATTCGTCAATTTCTCCTACTACATTCTCTAATGTACTTGTCTTGTTTCTCAGTTGTGCAGCGGGTCCTACCAATTCTATTTCTACTCTGGTTAGAGCCTGTTTGTGCTCTCCTCTGAAGGGAGTAGTACACACCGTTGTAGGAAATCTTCAGTTTCTTGGCAATTTCTCAGATGGAATAGCCTTCATCTCTCAGAACAAGAATAGCGTGTCGAGTTTCACATGAAAGTTCTCTTTTTCTGGCCATTTTGCGAGTTTAATCGAACCAACAAATTTAATGCTCCAGATTCTCAACTAGCTCAAAGGAAGGTCAGTTTTCTAGCTTCTCTAATCAGCAAAACTGTTTTCAGCTGTGCTAACATACTTGCACAAGGGTTTTCAAGGGCATCCAAAATATCCAATAGCTTTCTTACACAGTTAGCAAACACAATGTAAGATTAGAACACCGGAGTGAAGGTTGTTGGAAATGGGCCTCTATACAACTATGTAAATATTGCATTAAAAAGCCAGCCCGTTTGCAGCTAGAATAGTCATTTACCACATTAACAATAAAAAGGGAGTGTATTTCTGATTTATTTAATGTTAGCTTCATTGAAAAAAACAGTTTTTCTTTCAAAAATAAGGAAATTTCTAAGTGACCCCAAACTTTTGAACGGTAGTGTATATATTCCTAATTTCAGTGGTGCGTGTTACCAAGCTGAAATCCTGGAAGTTGAAGATATCGGCAGCACCAAGGCATCTACTATTGTCAGTTACTTAGGAGGGTGTTACAGGCTTGTCACCCATCACTATACACTTTGGTAGACCATAATCTGAATATATATGAGTACTGAGAGATCTTAGGTGATGGTGGCACATGGCACAATTGCAGCAGTATCATTTCCAACCAGGAGGGCTGCTTGTGGCACTCGTGCTAGGAGCGCACCTCTACCATTGTGTGAATCCACCTAGTTTTCAGTTTTGCCTGAACGTATTTCTTGAATTTCCTGCAGGTTCTTCCACCACTGAGGGATGTATCCAACCGGCCAGAAGTGGGGACAACTGTGAGGAACAAACTGGTGCGACTGATGACCCATGTGGATTTAGGGGTCAAGCAAATCGCTGCTGAATTTCTCTTTGTGCTGTGCAAAGAGAGAGGTAAGTGACTAATACTGACCCCATTGTTAGTGATAGGGAGAGCATTTGACTATAGACGTTCCGGGCCTTATGTATGAAAAGTGTCTCACAGTAAGACTGTCTTTGTTGCCCATAGCAACCAATCGGAGCTCCGCTTTCATTTCACATAGTGGTCTGAAAAGGTAAAAGCTAAGCTCTGATTGGTCGCTAAGGGCTCTGGTTACCATGGGCAACAAAGACGGTCTTACTGTTAAGTTATGTTCACGAACTGACTTAATTACTATACTTGCCCTCTTATATACGCGTCAATAATGCATTCCGCATATTTACACGGTAATTTTCATAGCTCTCATACAGATCTATAAGAATTAAGCGACTTTACACCTCCACGCGCGGGGGCGATAGAAATTACTATTCCAATTGTTTCGCTGTTGCCGCTGACCGTGCATGTTCCTTATGGTGCCCAACCGGGTGCCGGCCCCTCCCCCTCCACCCCCGTTCTTATGTGCATTACGCTAGATCACGCGTGGTTTCCAAAATCACCCTTCAGTAAATGTCAGCGCGTACTATTTGTGCCGCAGTAAGCTCTGTGAACAAACCCTTAGACAGCTTTCATACATAAGATCCTTCATCTTTCTCAGCAGACAATATAATGTCTGTGAGGACTGGCCAATGTCTTCTGCTAGGGAAGTGGAAGTGATACGAAATTCTGCTGAGCTTAGTGCGCATGCTAATGAGATATCTCTAGTGGACAATCATGTAAAAGGTCCCTATGACTTTTCTGTGGCCCCTTTAAGCAGTTTCCTCACAGCAAGAGGATTGCTTTTTTAATGTTACAGAAACTTGCAAAAACAAGTCACTTTGGGCAATATATACTTAACATGATTCCTAACCTAATTTCGCTAGATATCACCCTCTTGTATGGGCTGCTCGCTCCATCATTCCCTATAGCTAAGACCTGATGTTGATCTCTCTGATTGGCTCTACACTGTGCTGTATGTATTGACGCTGCATTATAAACATAGTCTCAACAAGTCTGCCACATTCTACAGCTTCCTTAAATCGATTTATAACTGGCCTGTCAGGGCCAACGTCATACATGTCACCAAAGAGTCCGCTCAGGAGTGAGCTCTGTCCATAGTGAAGTCACTCCCTGTTCTCTGTCTAATCAGGAAGCAAGATATGGATGTAACCAGAGAAATCTGTTTGCACTCAGAGCAGATAAAATCTTTCTTATCGCATGACCAAGGTAATATCAAAGGACTAATGTATTTAGAAAAAGTCTTCAGTTACCTTTTCCTACATGTTGAAAGCTAATCTTTGGAGTGAGAAAACACCTGGTAATTTGAGGTCTCTGCCTAATAAAGATATGCAAGGCACTGTGAAGTAAAAGGTCTACCACAGTCTTGCTTGCTTTTCCTTTCCTTTGTGTATTGTCCATGAGGAATGGTTACTGGTCTGATTAATAATGAGCACACTCTATTGGGAGAAATACTAGGCAATAAACCCTGAACTCTTCCTCTGTCCCCATCACCACTCTCTGTCCTGGGAGCAGCCTTGTCTCCTGTGATCCTTCATGGGTGTAAGGACTATTCATACAGCAGCCCAGATCTCTGCTTCATCAACATCTGGGAATATGGAATCGGAGGAGTGGGATATAGATGTTCTCTCTTGTGTGGAGCGTATGTTTGTACTGACTGGTTATCATCCTGACAGTGGATAACCTGCTGAAATACACGGGCTATGGCAATGCTGCCGGGCTTCTTGCTGCCAGAGGCCTCCTGGCCGGAGGGAGAGGTGATCGTTGGTATTCTGACGATGAAGATACAGACACTGAAGAATACCTCAAGGCAAAACCAAAGTGAGTATCTACCTCTCTCTCTCACATTGGGTTGTTTTACGCCAGGCTCTATGCCTTTCACTGTGGGCGCACTCTCTCTTGCTCTCTTTCTAGTTTGCTCTCTCTGGCTCCTCAGCTCTTCAATTCTATCCAGTAAGGCTTTATTGGCAGAACTTAATACATTTCAGCATTGCCAAAGCAGGATAGATGGGGTGGGTATGGGGTTAGGGAGGGTATTGGTAGGGGGTTGAAAGTAGGGGTCAGTATATGGGGGGTGGTTAGTGGGTGCAGGATATGAGGGATGGTTAATAGTCCATGGTTCCTCTCAGTTGGTGGCATGTGGTGACATATCATGCAGCTATTTTCACCGTTCCTTTTTTTTCTCCCTCTTTTACTTTCTTTCTTCGTATATTTTTTGTCTCATTCTTTTTGATTTTTCTCTTTTTCTTTCGTTTCTTTCTCTCTTTCTTTTTCTTTCTCTTTCTTTTTCTTCCTCTTGTTCTTTCTTCTCATTCTCTTTCTTTCTCACTCTTTCTCTCTTTCTTCTTCTCTTCCTCTTTTCTTTCTTTCCTTTCTTTCTCGTCTTCTTTCTTCATCTTTCTTTCTTTCTCTCTTTCTCTCTTTCTTTTCTTCCTTTCCTCTTCTTTTATCTTTCTTTCGTTCTTTCTTTTTCTTTCTCTCTTTCTTTCTCTTTCTTGTTTCTTTCTCTTTCTTGTTTCTTTCTTTTCTTTTTGTTTCTTTCTCTTTCTTTTTGTTTCTTTCTCTTTCTTTTTCTTTTTCTTTCTCTCTTTCTTTCGTTCTTTCTTTTTCTTTCTCTTTCTTTCTCTTTCTTTCTCTCGCTCTCTCGCTCTCTCTTTCTCTCGCTCTCTCTTTCTCTCGCTCTCTCTTTCTCTCGCTCTCTCACTTTCTCACCTGTGGACTTTTTGTTTGGCTCTCTCTGTGTCTTGCTCTCTTTATCAGCTCTCCCCTCCACTTTGGCTTGCTTGCCTTACAACCATCTGTCTACATTAGGAAGCTAGGATTACATTGGTGGGATGTGGTGGCCTACAAAGACGCTTTGTAAAAAAAAAAAATATATATTTTTTGACTCTCTCAACTCTTGTGTATTGCTTTTAAACTAGCAGCCTGTATTTGTCATTTCTAGAAAAAATGACAGCGGGTGTATCATGGTCTAGCAGACTGTAATAATTTATACACCATGTGCGTCATACCACCATAAACAGCGCACAGTGCCAGCTTTCAGCTGGCATTTAAAATAAGCCTATTTGTATAATCAAATCAACAAGGAAATAACCGTAGATGCACATAATCTTCAGCTCAGGATCATCAAGGTTATTGTAGGTCAATGGTGCACCAATAATTTGAATTCACAAACACTCACAGAGGAACGTTCACCTTACCACCGGTGTAGAGCTCCGGATCTATGTGGAGCAGCAAGACTGGAGAAACACGGAAGGATAATTATCCTTGTAGCTGTAGTTGTCAGTTTTCTGCTCGGAAAATATTGTGCAAGTTTAACCATTTCCTAAGTTTACTGTTTATACTGGTTGCCGATCTGGCGCATTTTATTTTTTAAAAAATGACCTTTTTCCCCCCTGTGATATAAAAGTCTCTTTTAATGTAATTTTCAGATTAAAGGGGTTTTATCATGATCTCATTTCATACCTCCTGCATTCAGCTCTTCAGCTCTGTGTTGCTCAGAAGGTGGCGTGTGTGATTTGATTTTGAAAATTTTGATGACATCCACCAGGCCTTGTCTCTCTCTCATGTTCAAGGAAAGGTCCTGGTTTATGTGTATAACTTTAAAGTTGCTACACAGTAGCTCAGAGGTAAAAGCTTTTGCCTCCAGGCACAAGGTACCTACGTTGCAAATCCCTGCAGGAACCAAACCTGTGGGGTTTTTTCTCTTTATTGATGCAAGACCTCATTGAGTTCTTTTTATCATTTATTTGCCACTGTTTTGACTAATTACTAAGAAGAGTATGAGAGGACAGGGAGTAGAATGACAGCACCTGGGGTTTGAACACTCAGTACCTTGCTGAGAGGAGAGGTGATGTCTGAGCATGTTGTACCAGTAGAGTGAGGAGCTCTCAGCGACCGATCGTATCCCCTGGAGAGACTGTAAACAATAGATCACTAAAGGAGCAGCTAAAACAAAAATGGGTCCAGAATTTTTATGAATGATGAATGGTTGAAAATGGTTTATTATTTAATTTACAAACTTCCCACGTCAATTTTACTTCGTGGCAAAACCCCTTTACGTTTAAAAAATCGCTTTTTTTTTTTTTTTTTTTATGTTTTTGTGGGGAGGGGTGATTTATTTTGTAGCTTATATATGTACCTAGTTACAGGGGTAATACAGCCCACAGCACTGATTGCAGAGTCATCTATAAACAAGGGCCGACTGGAATAAAAATCACCCAGTCACTACGCCCCCGAGCAGCCCACATACAAACCGCTTAAAAAAATTCCTTGTTCACGCACCTCGCCACTGTCTAAAAATAAACTACACTATAAAGGCTTGTCAAGCACGGAGCATATTTTGTGTGCATTGTTTGATGTTTTATTGTGCTGTTTTGTGCAGAAAGGCAGAGCAGTTAATGCTGGACATTTACGCACAAAAAAACGCATCAAAAAATGCACCAAAACCGCCTATCCGTGTTTAGATGCCCCCTAACATACAGCAAGAAAGAAACATGGTGCAAAGAAAACGCCTCATCACATAGTCAAGTTGGGAGCGCCTTACAATCAGGGACAAGCCCGACGACTGACACAACATAAGCAGCCAACATAAACTACAACCAATCACATCCTCCAATAGGTCAGGTTCACCCATCGAATATGAACACAGCACTGATTCAACACAGAATTAAAAGCAGAGACTCACAGGAGACGTTATCTCTGGATGGAGTTGTTCTCTTCATCCTTTTCTTCTCTGGCACAAACCTCCATGACCTCGTTCCTGATGAATGTGGTTTCCCTTCCATTTTTTCTCTGTCCGGTACGAGAGATCAATGTCTTCCTTCTCCCGGTCACTACTCGTCCCTGTAAATTTACCACCAATACATCATAGACTCCTCACTTTTCCAGCGACTTTCCTATCATTCCCCAATCAGCGTATGTTAGACAATAAAAATTAGAAATTAAAAAATGTCAGATACGTGGCCTGTAAAGTAGGAAGACCCCCATTAGGCAGGCAGGGCCAGTATGTAGGCAGGCAGGGCCCAGTATGCAGGCAGCAGGGCCAGTATGCAGGCAGGCTGGGCCATATGCAGGCAGGCAGGGCCAGTAAGCAGTGGCAGCCAAGGGCAGTGTATAGGTAGGCAGGGCTATTTAATAGGTCAGCAAGGCAGTTGTATGAGGTAGGGCAGTGCTATTATAGGCAGCCAGGCAGGGAATAGTAAGCCAGGCAGGGTGTATGTAGTCCAGGAGGGTTCAGTAAGACAGGGCAGTGCATCATATAGCCAGACAGTTGTATAGGTAGCCAGGCAGGTAACAGTAGCCAGGGCAGAGTATCGGTAGGTCCAAGGGCAGGGTATAGGATTCCAGGGCAGGTTATAGGTAGCCAGGGCAGGGTATAATAAAGCCAGGCAGGGATAGGGTAGCGCAGGGGCAGGCAATCATATAGCCAGGCAGGGTATAGGTAGCCAGGCAGGATTTCAATATCCGATGGCAGAGGCATCAATATAGCCAGACAGGTATATAGTTAGCCAGGCGAATGTGTGTATCAGTCGACATGGCAGGCGATCATCAGCCATGCAGGTAATTAGGTGAATTCCATGCATGTATAGTACCAGGGCAGGGCATAGGTAGCCAGGGCAGGGGCATCATATAGCCAGCAGGGTATCGGTAGTCAGTGGGCAGGGGCATCATATAGCCAGGGCAGGGTAAAGGCTTGCCAGGGCAGGGCATCATTTAGCCATGTGCAGGGTATCGGATGCCAGGGTGCAGGCATCATATACCAGGGCAGGGCATCATATATCCCATGGCAGGTCCTCATAATAGCCGACATGATATAGCTCTCAGGCCAGGGCAGTGGTAGTCAGTAACAGGGCAGGGCATCATATAGCCCAGACATGAAAGGTAGCCAGGCAGGGTTATTCAGTAGCCAGGGCAGGGCATCATATAAGCCAGGCAGGGTAATAGGTAGCCAGGCAGATATCAGTAGCCAGGCAGGTGTAATAGGTAGCGCAGGCAGGGTATAGGTAGCCATGGCAGGGTATAGGTACCAGTCAGGGAATAGGTATCCAGGTGCATGGTAATAGGTAGCCAGGCAGGGTATAGGGTAGCCAGGCAGGGAATCCAGTAGTCAGGGCAGGCATAGGTATCCAGGGCAGGGGTATCGGGAGCCAGGGCGACGGGTTTTAAAAAAAAAAAATCATATAGCCAGGGCTGGGCATCATATAGCCAGGTGCAGGCATCAATAGCCAGGGCAGTGCATCAGTTGCCCAGGCAGGGGCAGTATGATAGCCCCCCAGGTCAGGGGCAGTATATAGCCAGTGGCAATGGGCAGATAGTATAGCCAGGGCAGGGTCAGTTAGAGGGCAGCAAGGGACAGTAAGTAATAAAAAAGAAAAGAAAAACGTAATACTACCGGCCTGTCCCTCCACTTCCCTCCTGGAGCCCGGTGTTGCCGCACACTGGCAGAGTTGCGGGGGCCGCGGGAGCAGGGCGCGCAGTGACGTGCATTACATCGCGCTGAGCCTGCCCCGCGGCCTCGCTGGAGCATGAGAAGCAGACGGGAACAGTAGATCCCAGATGTACTGAGCCTCGGTCCGCTGCTTGCACCGCGCGTGTGCAGGCGGCGTCCTGTGGAGTGGCTTCATGGCTTGGGTCAAGGTGACCCGGTAAGTGTGGGGGCCTTGGCAGCCGAGTTGGCGAGGGGGGGCCTGTCCTGCCCCCTGCCACAGGGGTGCGCGGTCGCTGATGCGACGCATTTTTGCGCCCGCTGTAGCGCGTGCCACAAACCGGCACACGGTGCCCGCCGGGGGGAACACCGTCCTCCTCGGCGGGCGATCCGGGCCGGCCCTGCAGCCCGGACCCTAACGGCCCGCCGGGCAAATGCCCGGTTTGCCCTATGGTCAGTCCGGGCCTGTCTATAAAGACCCAGTAGCTCCTGCAATTATTTCCCCCCAGTGATCATATGACCAGTGGGGATAAAAGCAGTCAAGAAATTATTGGAATTTCTGCATACATGGAGTTTCTTCAGGATGCCCTTTGATTACAGGGATGTTATCTCCACCCTCAACCATAAAAGCAGTATAATTGCTCGGTAGTTAGCACCATTAGCTTGCAGCGCTGAGGTCCTGAGTTCTCCTCTTACCAAGGCTTTTTATTTTGCATCAAGTTTATACATTTGCTGACCAAGAAAAAAAAAATAATGCACCAAGATATTAATGTCGTATTTCTGCAAAAAAAAACTTCTGCAAAACTTGGTATACAGTTATGTCTTCGTGTCAAAACACACTAAACACCTACTAGAAAGTAAGAATCAATAGAATACTGTATTGAAATGATAAAAAATAAAGAGATACTGTGGTACATAACCCCTCAAGGCATATATAAAGCTGTATAAATCTGTATATATAAAGCTAATAAAACAAAATTAATGATGTAGCATAATGACTATTGAATGAATAACCCAAATAGGGTAATCAATAACTACATTACAATAAGGAAAAAATTTACAGGCAGTCCCCGGGTTACGAACGGGATATGGACTGTAGGTTTGTTCTTAAGTTGAATTTGTATGTAAGTCGGATCAGGTGTATTTATTAAATGTAACTCCAGCACAAAAGTTTTTTTTTAGTTTTGGACAGTGCAGGAAAGTGTTTTTACATTTGTTTTGCTCTTTGTTTCCCTGTTAAGAAGATTTCACATCATTTTCACCTGTGCTGCTGTGGCATGCTGGAGCTTGTAGTTCCACAGCTACTATCTGCTATAGAACATGGAACTACGAGTGTCAGCATGCCCCAGAAGTCTCCTGTTGTAACTAGGAGACAGATGTATGTAAGTTGTAAATCGGGGACTGCCTGTATAAGACACAGCTGAATACAGACCAAGTAGGTGCACTGGATCCCCAATGTGCGTTTCACTTGCAGCTTCGTTAGGCAGATATGTAAATGATTATAGGTATGGTGTGATTAGATACTGGGTCTTGCCATAGGACAGTGTAAAAGTGCTTCACCTGCTGCCTGGTGAAAAGGCTCTCAGAGGCTACTTTTGGGTAGTGTACTTCTTGGTGAGAGATTGTTGACTGATAGACATGCCTACACGACACAGACCTTTTGCCCAGTTGACAAACTTTGAGAGGGGGCACATCACTGGATTGAGAGCGGTCACCTAGGTCATTTTGGCCAAGCTGTTAAGAGGTGTTTGGAGCAGTGGTTACATGAGAACATGCACGCAGGCCACTAGGTTTCCGAATGGCCTACACAGGT
Source organism: Phyllomedusa bahiana (assembly GCA_025379985.1). Classification (NCBI taxonomy): domain Eukaryota; kingdom Metazoa; phylum Chordata; class Amphibia; order Anura; family Hylidae; genus Phyllomedusa; species Phyllomedusa bahiana. The sequence goes on along the minus strand of JAODAL010000184.1, from coordinate 317,888 downwards.
ACAATTGGAGAGAATCGTTTCATACGCTTACACATTTTTTTTCTTCCCACCATTAAAGGGAATCTGTCGCCAATTTTTTTTTTTTACTTATTAAATCAAGCCCCTGATCCATATTCTTTTCCTCTCAGTCGTTTTTATTTCCTGACTGTAGATTTCTCTATTCGGCCATCTATATATGATTGTGGGGAAGACATTCTTGTTTGCACTGCTTTAACAGCAGTCAGAGAGATACTTTACAGGAGCTTCATGCACATAGGATTCTTAAGACAGATTCTGTCCCATAGACTTGTATAGGAGAGTTTTCACTGTGAAGGGAGGGGAGAGGGGGAGCTGTGACATCTCTTGTGACTGGTGGATTCTGTGTTATCTGTACACAATGGTGTCTCCTTTCAGCTTGACTCTGCTTTAACTGATAATGAGCACACTGCTGAAAAGCTCTCTAAACAGAGCAGGAAGTGTCAGACTGTTATTCGGCCTAGTGGCCAAAGTGAAAACTGCAGGACTTAAGAATTATTAAAAAAATATTGAAAGTGATATGGAAAATTAAAAAAAACAACCAAAAATTCCTAAAAAAAAAAATGTGTTTAACATAAAAATGTGAGTTAAACAAAAATGTGAGTTAAACAAGAAGTCATTTTTTTGACGACACATTCCCTTTAAACATCCCTGTCTTTATTCCCACACTTAGAAGAAGGAAATTTGGTGTCATGGAGCCCATTATGTGTCCATTCACAGACAGCCACAGTCGGTTTTGTTTGCAGTGGTGTGATATATGAGAAGCTTGTATTGTTACGGATGGGAATCATATCCTTTTTAGAGATAGATCTATTTTCTGTTTGGGATCCAGTAACTGTTGGATTTTTGAGTACAGAGGCCTCGTGGTGGGCACTTCATTGTTATCTTTGCTCCGGAGGGACACACTACCTCAACTGCTGGTGTGATGATCTGGGGAGCCATTGCATATAACAGTCGGTCACCCCTAGTAGTGATGCGGGGAATCTAAATTTATCGATATGTGTAGGACATTCTGTTACCACACCCTGGTGCCTCTCATGGCTTCCAACTGGCCTTTATGTGGTAGAATCATGATAGCTCACAAGGGGTACCCAGGAATGTCTACACCAGACTGAAATACCTAGTCTGCCATGTTTCTCTAGATTTATCAGCAGTTCATAACTTATGTGAAGACCACTATGGGTGTGCAGGACCAACAGGCCTAACTGCAACATAGGTGGGCAAATATGCCACAGGATACCATCCAGAACCTGTATGCCTCCACGCCTAACCGTATCTTATCTTGTATCCACGCAAGAGGCAGCCAAGGGGCTAGAGTTTTCCTAAATAAATTTATCCTTTCGCCCTAATATTGAAATCCCAAAGTTTCATTTAATTCCGACAACTCCTCCTTGGTGCATTATTTTGTTTGTCAATGAGAGTATGCTCTGCTTCTGTTTGGTGGGTTTCCTCTAGCTTCTAGGCTATCCGCCCAAACTTCAAAAATTCCAGAATTCCAACGTAAATCCTAAATTTCATAGATGCCACACCACGAACTTATCTAACCACAAGAGTTCCATTGGAGTGCCAGCTCTGCCACCCCTGTGTACTAAGGCTTACCTTAGTACAAAGTCACCATCCCTTCTTCTGCTATTCTGGATTTTAATTAATGAAGTAAACTAAGAAAAAATAACTTATTGAGGACAGGTTAATGTTAATTTTAGTCTGTGGAATTGTGAAATATAATATTAATGTCCATTGCTGTCTTCTCAGCATTAACCTAATAACAGGTCATGTGGAGGAACCACTGCCAAATCCTATGGATGAAATGACGGAGGAGCAGAAGGAGTATGAGGCAATGAAACTCGTCAACATGTTTGACAAACTTTCCAGGTAATGATGTGACATATGGCTTATACTGTACGAGGAATTCCCTCTACCCCTTCCCTTATCCGCACCTCTTGCTTGAATTGCTTGAACGTGATGTATGTAGGTCTTTTTTTCAATGGTACTAGCTATGTAACTATGAGTCTACTATGAACATAGTTATGGGATATTCTCTTCCCTTAAAGTCGGTGCTTATTGCTAGGATTGATCATTACTTTATGGTCAGTGGGGGCCTGACTTCTAGGTTACGCAGCACTAGTTAAAGGGGTTGTCTCACTACAAGGATTGCTTTTTATGTTAAAGATCTTGCAAAAACAAGTCGCTTTGCAATATATGTCCATTACCAGTGTCCTACCTATTCCTAGATATCCCCTCTTGTATGGGCTGCTTCAGCTCCTCAGGTCGCTATAGCTACAGACCTGTTTGATCTCTCCTGATAGGCTGCCAGCGCTGGTTGCTATAGCTACAGGCCTGTTCAATCCCTTCTGATAGGCTGCCAGCACTGGTTGTTATAAATACAGACCTGTCTTCTACTGCAGCCTAGTAGAAGCCAGTAAACACGCCCCTGAATTCAAAGTGAATCCAAGAAAACAGGACTGAGGTAAGATGAATCAATGTAGTGAGACAACCCCTTTAATGCATACAAGTCTCCACACACCTACATGATGCCTCTCCCTAATGAGAAACATTACTCCTTTCTCTTAAAGGGAATGTGTCATCAAAAAATGAGTCCTTAAGTCCTATTTTTATGTTAAACACATTTTTTAGGATTTTTTTTTTTTTTTAATTTTTCATATCCCTTTCAATATTTTTTAATAATTCTTAAGTCTTGCAGTTTTCACTTTGGCCATTAGGCTTTTGCACTGCTTTAACATCAGTCAGAGAGATGCTTTACAGTAGCTTCATGCACATAGGAGACTTAAGACTGACTCACTTCTATAGGAGAGTTTTCTAGTCATGCTCTGTGACCTGGGAAGAAGTCAGTGTGCAGGGAGGTGAAAGGGTGAACTGTGACTATCTCCTCTTGTGACTGGTAGATCCTGTGTTATCTATTCACACTGGTGTCTCCTTTCAGTTTGACCCTCTTTGTGCTGATAATGAGCAGACTACTGAGAATCTCTCTCTACAGAACAGGAAGTTCACAAACAGGGGAAATCAAATGCAAAAGTTAGCAAGAGAATTCAAAGCGGTCCCTTAGCGCTCAGCAGGAATGAAGAAAACCAACTATTTGATTTAAAGTTGGTTTATTGTAGCGTAAAAGGTGCAGGGCTATGCGTTTCTTGGGAATACTATCCCGCTTCGTCAGGCAACGAGAACCGGGGGATCATTGAAATTACAGAACAGGAAGTGTCAGACTATTATGAGGCTTAGTGGCCAAAGTGAAAACTGCAGGACTTAAGAATTAAAAAATATTGAAAGTGATATGAAAAATTAAAAAAAAAAATAACCCAAAATTCTTAAATGTGTCTAACATAAAAACGTGAGTTAAACAATAAGTCTTATTTGATGACACATTCCCTTTAACACAAGACTGTATCAAGTATTGCATTTTAGACCACTCACTTAAAAGGGAACAAGCTGTAATACCAGACACAGCCTATAGACTTAAGTGGCGCTGGGAGGGAAAAAAAAGCAATTGTTATCCAGTATTCCACTAAAATGCTGCAATGTATGAAAGGACACTTTTATAAATCCTCCTATTCATTAACATTGTCTATTTTGTGACCCCCGTGACCAGCCCCAGCTTGATCGGAGTACTATCAGAAGGTGTTTTTCTTTATAAATGTGTGCTGTCGCTTTAAGAAACGACTTAAATTGGTTGTATACAGGCTCTTATATTTCATATTAGCCTCAGGTTGTGTTTCTCCCCCTCCCTTCTCCCCTTCTTTGTACGTCCACCTATAGTTTTAATAAGTGAGCGGTTTTGAATGCAGCGCTTTATGTATATCACAATGGGTTCTAGTTAAGGGTTCGTGCTGCCAGCCAACCTTTTGTTGGTACTTGGAATCCTACAGTGGAAGAATCGGGTCCAATTATCGCCGAGTTCTGTAATATATTCAGCAAAGGATATAAGAGAACGGGCGGCCTGTGCGGGCCTGCTCATTAAAAAGACATAATTACAGGCTAATTGTTAAAGCAATGCTGTTGTCGCTCCTCGCGCTCTTTGTAGCGGGTGACAAAACAAAATCATGGAATAGAAAGGGAATAGAAAGTATTGTTGGTATTTAGGCTTAAATTAACACAAAATATTAATAGGGAAGGGGCTCGGCTTTGTGAAATAAGAGCCTCGGCTTTGTGAATGGCTCTTGGTTCGCTGCAGTCATTAATTGTGGATGGGAAGAAGCGCTCTTTGGTGTCTTTGTGGCCGTCAGGATGAAAGGTCAGAGATGGAATACAGGTACGTCTCTAATTAAAGCTGTAGGTGAATGGACATCTCCTCTTAGGAGACCTGGACGGCGGTGAAGGAATGTGACTTGCACTGGCCTGTGTTGGATATAGGAGAATTGCAATTAGGTGGACATTTTGCACCATTCTACAGTCTATAGAGAGTCCATTGTCCTGCTTGGCTACTTATTAAAGGAGTATTCCCATCGTATACAGTGATGGCATATCGCTGGGATATGCTATTACATTATAATTGGTGAAGTCCCAGAGGTCAGAGTCAGGCATCCTCAAACCGCGGCCCTCCAGCTGTTGGGAAACTACAACTCCCATGATTCCAACTGTTATAGATGATATAAATGCATGATGGGAGTTGTAGTTTCCCAACAGCTGGAGGGCCGCGGTTTGAGGATGCCTGAGTCAGACTGACTGGCTGCAACACCCGTCCAGCATTGTGGCACCTTTGCCACAGTCCAGGAGGTCAGACTGAGACTGATGGCTCTGAAGCCTCTTCCCAGTCTCTCCCTACATAGTGGTGCCCAGTTACCAACACAGCGGAATGGTCAGGGCTGGTCTGGGCAGGGGACTGGGGACCACGGTGTAGGTCATCAGTCTGACCTCCTGGACCCCTTCCAAAGGGATTGGATATCTTAGTGTTATGCCCTGACTTTATGAGATGGTAATATCCCTGGAAGATGACCCAGCAGATGGAAGGACCTGCTCTGCTACATAAGTAGTGCTTCGACAGATACCTTCTCATCAAACCATTGTGCCAGTTGCCGCTCTAGTATTACGTGGATGTTTTCATGCTGGAGTAGGATACTTAATAACACCAGGTAATTCGAAGTTAAAATTGTGTTCTCAAGTTATTTAGGAAGTTGGTATGATGACTCTGCACAGGTATTTGCAGGTATTGATCCCTCTTGTGGAGATGACAGGGGTAGGGGGTCTTAAGGGCAATGTTTCATGGGGGGAAAAAAAGATGCAAAACAGGGTCTCTAGTGCCACTTAGAAGACTATTTAAAACCATCTCTCGTGGAACCTGCAAGACTCCTTGAGACCACCTCTCTTGTGCCCGAAAACCTGGCATAAGAATGAACATGTTCTATGTTTTTCGGACCGCCAAGCTCAGTTAGTAATAGCAGAGCTGAAAAGTCAGTCAGTACTCAGTAGAACCACTTACAGCGTGAACAGGAAGTGGGAGCCCGAAGCTGGCTGTGAAGAGCAAGCTCTGTGAAACAGCATAGTGAGAGCACCTCTATCAAGGATATATATGTGATGTGTGTTGTGTGTGTGTGTGTATGTATATATGTACATGTGTATGTATAAATAGTCCACATATATATATATATATATATATATATGAATAAAATTCACTTGTTTCACTTTGGATATGCTACCTGGAGTGCTGCAATTTTTTCTTTTTTGTTATTATATATATATATATATATATATATATATATATATATATATATATATATATATATATATATATATATAATATATATATGTATAAGTAGATATTTCTCGCCAATAATTCATTGGCACAGCTCCTTGCCTGCTCCCTGCAGCGGGCAATCCTGCCTCAGTGATGCAGGTCTTCAATGTCCTTGGTCTCAGCGGTGCCCAATTGGTCCCCAAAAGCCCGGCTAAGGGCTTGGACTGCTGCTGCCGCATCATCATCATCTCTGTCTGGCTCAGAGTCAGAATCAGAGGATTCCCCACTTGAAGAAGCCGTATCCAGGCATGGAGCTTCCATCTCCAACCACCGTCTGATGGGAGAGAGCTCGGGTGATAAAGAGGCAGAGAAAACTCTAACCCTCTTACGCCAACACTCCGTACGGGCTGCGCCAGGCGCTGGACCCTGGGAGGTGCGAGGTTGGGCAGCGAGCAGCGACGGCATGAGCCCTATGGTCAAAGCCGTAACCTGGGGTACTCTGTACAGAGCGGCCACTGCTAGTGAGCGAGGGACCTGGCCCAATATGGAGCCGCCGACCCCTGACAGGAGGCGCTGGGTCCCGCAGTAGACGGTAGCGGAGCAGCGTAAAGGGCACAAAGTGCACTGGGGCTAGCTGCCCAGACTATCCTGTAGCAAATGGGTGCCGGCGAAGCAAGTCGCCACCGTTTTGGACACTGGCGGTTTAAAACACTTAGCCCTGAAAAGGGACATGGCTGCAAAGCGCGGGGGCAGGGATGGATGGCCCACAGGGGGTTAACTTACCATCCCAAGATGCTATGTCTTCCTCTGCAGTCAGGAGAAGCCAGGACGCCGAACGCTGCAAAATCGGTGTTTAGGCTCCGCCCCCAACAAAGGCCTGGGCTGCTGGAGGTCCTGCCCCTTTCAGGGAGGGGCCCGGACCCGTTTGGGGCCGCCCCTGGGACGGTCCAGGGCCGGGAGAGGGCGCGGCCTAGTTGCGGCCTAGGCGCGGCCTAAGCCTTCAGAAGCCGGGGGCTAAATTTGAACGCGCGGCCGTGGCGCGACCGTCGGAACGGCGCCGGAGCGGCGCAGGAGCTGGTAAGCGGTACCAGCAAACCCTGAAAGGCCCATCTCACCCCCAGCAGCCAGCGCCAGACCCACAACACGTGGTACAGCAGCAGTAACGCCATGGCACCGCATGGTTGCCAAAACGCCAATGCCGCATGGCATCCTGTCCTGCTGCCTTAAGGCAGCTATAACATGGGGGGAAATATGCCCCCCCCCCCCATCACTGGGACCCTCAGCGCGGTAGAGAAAAACGCCGCTGGGGCCAAACCCTTAAGCGGATGCCGCCGCCACGGACTAGCATGTCCGCTGCCCAGTGCCGGCACTGGCCAAGGCGAGGGAACGCACTCCTGCCCGGGAAGCCCCCCAATAACTGGGGAAATAGGGCAACACTGAGAGGCCGCGGGAAAACGGAATTCCTGCGGCCACCCAAACGTATTAAAGGAAAAAATCCCCGACCACCCCCAAAACGGGGGAGTTTCGGGTACTCACCAATCCGATGTCTTCAGGCGTCGCGGCATCACCCCTTCGGTACCATGCACGCAGAGGTGAGTCTACCGGAATCTATAAAAGGCCGCGGAGGCGGCAGGTGGTGATGGGTGAGCGGCGGGGAGGAAGACCAGCCAGCTAAAGAACTGACTGGTTTCCTGACGCCATCAGGGGGGACAGCGTCACGGTACAACTACGCATTGACGGCCCCCCTGATAGGTGAGAGCCGGCTGCTCGATCACCTTCCAACAGGTGAGAGCCGGGCGCTCGATCACCTTCCTCCATGTGAGAGCCGGGTGCTCGATCACCTTCCAACAGGTGAGAGCCGGGCGCTCAATCACCTTCCTGCAAAGGAAAGAAAAATAACAATCTCTGCAGAGCAGCGTCTGCCTCCAGGGACACTAGGCTGGAAACTGATCAGCCTGGCGTCAGCAGGAGGGATATAGGCCGTCGGGGCGGGGCTAACACGTTTGATCCGCCTAGTGTCCGCCTCCGAAGGCAAGGCCTATACCCATGGTGCTGTGTCCCCCAATGAATTGGACGAGAAAAGGATTTTACGGTAAGAACAAAAATCCCATTATGTGTGTGTTTGTGTATGTGTATATATATATACAGTATATTGCAGTGGGGAAAAAAAGTATTTAGCCACCAATTGTGCAAGTTCTCCCACTTAAAAAGATGAGAGGCCTGTAATTGACATCATAGGTCGATCTCAACTATGAGAGACAAAATGAGAAGAAAAATCCAGAAAATCACATTGAAAAATTCTTTCCAAATCAGACAAATTATGGTGGAAAATAAGTATTTGGTCAATAACAAAAGTTCATCTCAATACTTTGTTTATATCCTTTGTTGGCAATGACCGAGGTCAAACGCCTTCTGTAAGTCTTCACAAGGTTGGCCACACTGTTGCTGGTATGTTGGCCCATTCCTCCATGCAGATCTCCTCTAGAGCAGTGATGTTTTGGGGCTATCGCAGGGCAACACGGACTTTCAACTCCCTCAAAGGTTTTCTATGGGGTTGAGATCTGGAGACTGGCTAGGCCACTCCAGGACCTTGAAATGCTTCTTACAAAGCCCCTCCTTGGTTGCCCTGGCTGTGTGCTTGGGATCAGTGTCATGCTGAAAGACCCAGCCGCATTTCATCTTCAATGTCCTTGCTGATGGAAGGAGGTTTGCACTCAAAATCTCACGATACATGGCCCCATTCATTCTTTCATGTACACGGATCAGTCGTCCTAGTCATTTTGCAGAGAAAAAGCCCCACCACATGGTGTTGCCACCCCCACGCTTCACAGTAGGTATGGTGTTCTTTGGATGCAACTCGGCATTCTCTCTCCTCCAAACACGAAGAGTTGTGTTTCTAGCAAACAGTTCTACTTTGGTTTCATCTGACCATATGATATCATCCCATTACTCTTCTGGATCATCCAAATGCTCATTAGCAAACTTCAGATGGGCCCAGACATGTACTGGCTTAAGCAGGGGGACACGTCTGGCACTGCAGGATCTGAGTCCCTGGCGGTGTAGTGTGTTACTGATGGTAGCCTTTGTTACGTTGGTCCCAGCTCTCTGTAGGTCATTCACTAGGTCCCCCCGTGTGGTTCTGGGATTTTTGCTCACCGTTCTTGTGATCTTTTTGACCCCACGGGGTGAGATCTTGCGTGGAGCCCCAGATGGAGGGAGATGATCAGTGTCTTGTATGTCTTCCATTTTCTAATTATTGTTCCCACAGTGGATTTCTTCACACAAAGCTGCTTGCCTATTGCAGATTCAGTCTTCCCATCCTGGTGCAGGGCTACAATTTTGTTTCTGATGTCCTTCGACAGCTCTATGGTCTTCACCATAGTGGAGTTTGGAGTGTGACTGTTTGAGGTTGTGGACAGGTGTCTTTTATACTGATAACAAGTTCAAACAGATGCCATTACTACAGGTAATGAGTGGAGGACAGAGGAGCCTCTTAAAGAAGTAGTGACAGGTCTGTGAGAGCCAGAAATCGTGCTTGTTTGTAGGTGACCAAATACTTATTTTCCACCATAATTTGAAAATTCTTTCCAAATCAGACAATGTGATTTTCTTGATTTTTCTCATTTTGTCTCTCATAGCTGAGGTCTACCTATGATGTCAATTACAGGCGCCTCTCATCTTTTTAAGTGAGAGAACTTGCACAATTGGTGACTGACTAAATATTTTTCCCCCCACTATATATATGTGTCTGTGTATATGTGTATATATATATATATATGTGTGTATATATAAAAAACCTCCCCCCAAATGTTTGTGTATGGGAAGAGCTATTAATGTATTTATTAAATTTAAATACAATCTCAAGTGATATACAGTATATAATAACCCCTCCTCCAAAATTTAGCTATATATTTATAGGAAGAGCTTTTTATTACAGTATATACAATCCTTAAGTGACATATATTGTATATGAGAAATATCTATATAGACATATGTAGGTATATTTGTATATGTATGTATATACGCTTATGTATATATGTATGTGTGTGCATATATGTGTGCATATATATATATATATATATTATACATACATACATACAAACACACATATATGTCTATATAGATATATCTCATATACAATATATGTCACTTGAGATTGTATATAAATTTAATAAATAGCTCTTCCCATACACATATACAGCCAAATTTGTCATAGACCCCTGCATTAGGCATGAAGCAGTTTTGGCAGGAGGGTTACTTTAAATAATGCTATGTAGGCACCAAGGGCAATGGGAGGGTAGCTGTCTTATAAATACCCTGCTTCTCCCCATCCCACAAGGTATACCCCAAAGCTGTTCTTCTGGATGGGGCGTATAATAAATTTGCACCCTCGTCCTCGGGTAAGTTCAAGCCCATAGGAACCGGTCTTCTAAATGTAGGTTTCTCCATCCGTCTTGTACAAACCTTGGTCCCTAGAATTTTTGAAAATTAATTTCCTCCTCTCTTTATGAGATTTAACTCAATATTTGATGATTCCTTAACGAGGCAGTGCCTTGCGGGGCAGATATAATTGGATTAATGTTGGAGAGCCGTCGGGAACTTTACAGGATTAAACTGATTGTCAGCTCTGTAATTAAACCTGCGCAGACAAAGGCTTGGCTAATTCCTAGTGAATCGACTGGGTTTCAAGCACCACTAGAGGATGTGCCTGCAGACTGTGCCTTGTAACTACCAGCCCCCTCCCTAAATTGAAAACGTGTGGAGTCACCTATGTAATTGGCTTGGAGCCTGGCGCAGAACTAGTGCCGGGTCCGGGGCAAGTTATTATTTTGATAGGAGACAAAAGCCATTGAAGACCGTGCAGATACAGGCCTCGTCTCCCACCTTGTCCGCTACTCATTAAGCATCGGCTTCAGCACGTTGCCTTTAATTGGACGGCAGCAACTGTGCCCGAGCGGCGCCCATTCTTCCTGCAGTCATTGTGGGCCTTTATTTGCTAAACACTGAGGTCTGGCCGTTGGTATGCCGCGCTGGTCGACGGAGGCCGCGGCGCCCGTGTTATTATCCACTACTGAATAGAGCTTTTTAACTTTGTTTTTCAGAGAAGATATTATTAAACCGATGGGTGTGACACCTGACGGGACGATGGCTCCGCTGGAAGACGCCGTGCACTCTACACAGATGGCCGAGCCCGACACTTCAGATTCAGACTAAGCCGTCACCTGCTGGTTTTTCTTCTTTTTTTTCCTACAGGAAGAGGTTGCTATTTATACTCTTGATATGTCCAAAAATATATGAATGTATAATTTTGTTACCTTTCCAACATCCCTGGAAGAGCATTTCCCCTGCAAAAAACCATCAAGTCCTTAGCCGGTTCTCCTTCTTCCAGTTCTATTCATCTTGTTCTTAGGAGGTATTCACATGGTGTATGTATAACACAGCTTCCACACAGCACATTGTCATTTCTTGATAAAAAAAACTGCGTTAAAGGGGTTGTCTCACTACGTTGATTCATCTTACCTTAGTCCTGTTTTATGGTTTCAATTTGAATTCAGGGCTTGTTTACTGGCTTCTACTAGGCTGCAGTAGAAGCCAGGTCTGTAGCTATAGCAGCCAGTGCTGGCAGCCTATCAGGAGAGATCAAACAGGTCTGTAGCTATAGCGACCTGAGGAGCTGATGCAGCCCATACAAGAGGGGATATCTCAGAATAGGTAGGACACTGTTAATGGGTACATATTGCAAAGTGGCTTGTTTTTGCGAGATCTTTAACATAAAAAGCAATCCTTGGAGTGAGACAACCCCTTTAAGTAGCTGCACACGGGTTCACTGTATGGAAAGGGGCTAATCCACATCCAAGTTTGGGTCTGGCTTGGAGTAAATAACAAGTCCCCCCCCCATCTAAAATTATTCTACTGAGGGGGGGGGATTGATGTGACCATAGTCAAAGTTATAGCTAGAAATGTTGGCTGACTTGTACTATGATCACCATTATAACTCCGCGCTTGTCCAACCTTCAGGGGCAGTCTAGTTATCCACTCATCTCCCACCCCTGCATAGAAACTAGGCACATTTTCTATCCAAGACTCCAGAAACGGTGGTTGACAACCCTGTTAAAAATTTTATTATAACTCCTGATGCTCGTCAGTGACTACATAAGGTTAAAAGGAAACTCCATATACAACCAAAACAGTGGATGATGCCTAGTAAATAGGGGGCATGACTTAAAGGGATTGTCTCACTACATCGATTCACACCTCAATCCTGTTTTCTCAGTTTAATTTTTGAATTCGGGGGCATGTTTACTCACTTCTAAGGGTCTGCAGTTATAAGCTGCTGAGCATACCGGATCTGTAGCTGTCAGCCTATCAGGAGAGATTGCACAGGACTGTAGCTATAGCGACCTGAGGAGCTGATGCAGCCCATACCAGAGGGGATATCTAGTAGCAGGTAGGACACGGTCAATGGATACATATGGCAAAGTGACTTGTTTCTGCAAAATCTTTAAAGGGGTTTTGCCACGCTCTAATGTTGACGTGGGATCCTCCAAAATGGGTATTTAATCACTTTTCTAAATATATGTGATTAAAAAAAAGTGTAGTCTGTGAGAGCTGCAGCGTTGCTTAGCTAATGTAAACAGTCAGGAAACTAAGGGCATCTAAGACCAGGAGCTGATCTGGCCCTGCTTGTTTGCACTTCTTACCTGATGGCAGGGCACATGAAGGAGCTTTGAAGGGAGGGGGAGATCAAAGCCTGTGTCTGCTGTATAGAGAATCTGCTGGTTGTAATGTAATTATCTGAGTAAACATGCAGACGCTCCCTCCCTGCAGCAGTTCGTGAAGGCTGCCTGCTTGGATCTCATCTTCTCGCCTGAGCAGATGAGATGGAGGAAACAAAACCTGTAGAGCTTGTGCACAATACAGTTATCCTTTATGGATTAGCCAAACAATGTTTGCTTAACTACAGAGGCTGAATATCAGCCTCGGGAGCGTGCATGGGAGGTGGTGCGATGACATCACGGAGGAGGCACTTGTTTTTTTTAAATACAGAAACACAACATCCCTTTTTTCAAGGCTCAAGAGGACAGTTCAGCCTGTTAGGTGAGGAAATCACTTCTTGGCAAAACCCCTTTAACATAAAAAGCGATCCTTGTAGTGAGACAACCCCTTTAAGGAGGCTTCATCAGCACTCTTGATCTGTCTATTTTAGCAACTGCTTGTATTACCCATAACATAGCAGTCCGGGATTAACTTTCCTCACAACTCTGCATTGTGATGTTACTTTGTTTTTCCTTCTGCCTAAATTGACAACTGGGTGTTACCACTTCTGCCCAGTAGGATCTCTCCTTAAATACGGACTGTGTTAACACAGTTTAGACAATGTCTGATTGTGTATAAACACCCGGCCCCCTCCAACTGGTACCACCCAGTTGTCAATTCATGAGGAATAACGGGTACAGAACAATGTAAGAAAAGATGCAAAACATAATGATTTACTGAAATAGTCTTGGCAGAAGGGGTGGCACATCCGATTTACAACCACCAAAGAAAGTCTATAGGACATACACCTCTCCCCCCTACAAAAGAAATTAAAATTTCTAATTAGGCTGGCTGAACATAGCAACTAAGGACCGTGCAGGCCAAGTTTTCTGCTAGTTGTGAGTATTAAGCAAAGTGTTACTTTAACATTATTGAACCTTTGTTCTGGCTAAAATAAAATAAAATGTATCTCCTTTCCACTAGACAGGTGATAAAGAGCAGTCCAACTGCTAAACCCCCACTTATCTCTAAAAAGGGGGATTGCAGTCCCTCTCTGCCTGCATGACCATAGCAAGAACAAATTGAACCGTTAAGCTGGTCGAGCACGCTCACTGCTGCTGTATTCGAACCGTATGGGAACAGCAGAAACAATCATTTTCCAGTGGAAAGATTGTCTGTGCTCAAGGATTTGTGTGTGATTTTCATGGGAAAATGCTCTTATAAAGGAAATGTGTCATCAAAAATGACTTCTTGTTTAACTTACATTTTTATGTTCAACACATTTTTTAAAGAATTTTTGGTTATATTTTTTCTTAATTTTCCATATCACTTTCAATATTTTTTTAATAATTCTTAAGTCCTGCAGTTTTCACTTTGGCCGGGAGGCCGAATAAATGTCGGACACTGCCAGTTCTGTACATAAAGATTATAAGGTGTATGCTAATTATCAGCACAAAAAGGGTGAAAATGAAAGGAGACACCAGTGTGAATAGATAACACAGGATTAACCAGTCACAAGAGGAGATAGTCCCAGTTCACCCTTTCACCTCCCTGCACACTGATTTCTTCCCGGGTCACAGAGCCTAGAAAACTCCTATAGAAGTGAATGGGACTGAGTCAGTCTTAAGTCTCCTATGTGCATGAAGCTACTGTAAAGCATCTCTCTGACTGATGTTAAAGCAGTGCAAACAAGGCCGCGGGGCCAAAGGGAAAACTGCAAGTCTTAAGAATTATTAAAAAATATAGTGAAAGAGATATGAAAAATTAAAAAACATAAAAAATTCCTAAAAAATGTGCTTAACCTAAAAATGGGACTTAAACAATGACTCATTTTTTGATGACACATTCCCTTTAAGAAAGAAAAAAAAAATTACAGTGAGACACGAAAACCCTGATCAGTGGGACAGGAGGAGTAATGTTGCGCTCTTGTAAAAGTCACAGAGAATTCCATTCTGCGACATAATACTGTATTCTGATGCATTCAGTATTAATATAGCTTCTGCTATCATGGATTGGTCACTCTGCTCACACAGGACCACTAAGCCTCAAAAGCTCTATGCATATCCTATACACTGGGGTCTGTATTTGTATTTATTATGTATACATTGATCAGCCAGGACATTAAAACCTTGTTGTGTAGGTCCTTCTCATGGACTCCACCAGACATACAAAGGGGTCCTGTGATTTCTGGCTTTAAGACGCTAGCAGCAGATCATTTAAAGCAAGGGTGTCAAGCTGCGGCCCTCCAGCTGTTGGAAACCTACAACTCCCATCATGCATTTGTATAATATATAACAGTGGGCATGATGGGAGTTGTAGGTTTACAACAGCTGGAGGGCCGCAGCTTGACACCCTTGGTTTAAGGTCTGTAGGTTTGAGGTGCAGTCTCCATGGATCACTCTTGTTTTTCCAGAGCTTCCCACAGATGCTTGAACAGAATGAAACCTGAGGACCAAATCAACAGCTGGAACTCTGTCATGTTCCTTATATCATTCCAGATGAATTTTGGCTGTAGGGCAGGGGCCGTATGCTGCTGAAAGAGGCCACTGTCATCAGGGAGTTTCACTGCCATTGAAGGGATGATCTGTACAAGGGTTAGGTAGGTGGTACACGTCACAGTAACATGGTGCCAGGACCTAAGGTTACCTAGCAGAACATTGCCCAGAGCATCACACTGCTTCTACCAGCTTGTCTTCTTCCAAAAGCACCATCCTGGTGCCATCTCTTCCTCAGATAAGTGATGCACATGCACCCAGCTTTCCACATGATATAAGAAAAAATGTTCCTCTTCAGTCCAGGTCACCTTCTTCTATTGCGCTATGGTCTAGTACGGATGCACATTTCCCCATTCTAGGCGCTTTTAGGGGTCAGCATGGACACTGAGGGAACTGCGGTTACACCAACCCATACAGAGCAAGCTTTGATGTCCTATGTATCCTTAGACATTTCTAGCGTGACCAGTAGGAACCTAATGTAGCTCTTCACATCAGACCGGCTAGGCTTTACTCCTCACATGCATTAGTGACCCTTGGGTGCCCATGACCCTACTGCTGATTTAAAGGGGGGTTGTCTGTTAAAAATAATTTGCACTGGATTGGGACAAGAGGGGTCAAAAAAGAAAAAAAAATATCCAGCTGTTCCTCACTGCTGCTACTTTTGACTTCTGGGTTCTCATCCTAACACACAATGAAGTGCAAGCCTCTGCAGTAAGTAGAATGGTGCACAGACCTCTTTCCTGTCTCTGGGCTAGAATCCAGAAGTAAAGAGGAGCAGATTGCTAAAGAGCAACAGGGGGACAGCTAGGTAAGTATTAGGTTTAATTGTTTGGGACCCTCTGGCCCAAAGTAGTATAATTTTTCTATGACGTCATCATTGTCTGATAGATGTGAGTCTCAGAGACAGGACCCTCACCTGTCTCTAAATGAGCCCTGATACCTCTCCGTTGTGGATGGAGAGGTGTTCGGAACGCGCCCCTTGATTTGAATGGAAGTTTAGAATACAGCCAAACATCGCCGCTTGGCTAAATGCGGAACTCCCATTCAAGGCTATGGGACAGTCCTTTAAAGGGGTTTTGCCACAATCTCATTTCATAGCTCCTGTATCCAGCTCTTCAGCTCTGTGTGCTCAGAAGGGGGCGTGTGTGATTTGTTTGAATGGCGTATCATGTGACCCAGCAGGATGACATCACCAGGCCTTTCCTCTCTGTAGGAAAAGAAAGGTCTGTTTATGTAAAGCATTGTGAGTAGCTGAGAGGTAATGTTTTTGCCTCCAGGCACAAGGGTCCTAGGTTCAAATCCCTGCAGGAACCAAACCTGTTTTTTCTCTTTATCAATGCACAGACCTCATTGAGGTTTCTTTTTTATTTAATTGCACTGCTTGACTAATTACTAAAGAGTACAGAGGATGGGAGTAGAATGACAGCACCTGGGGTTTGAACACTCAGTAGCTGCCTGAGAGGAGAGGTGATGTCTGAGCATGTCTGACCAGGACTGAGAAGCCATTAGCCCTGGTCGTATCCCCTGGAGACGAGCTGTAAACAATGGATCACTAAAGGAGCAGCAAAAACAAAAACGGTGCAGAATTTTTAATAATAAGAATAGGGAAATGTTTATTTTTTTGCAAGTTTCCCCACGTAAATTTACTTTGTGGGAAAAACCCCTTTCGGGACTTCTAACATTTGCCCCTTATTTAAAGCACTTTTGGTAGGTATTAAACAATGCCTGTCAGGAACACCCCACAAGACTCGGCCATTTTGGCGATGCTTTGACCTAGTCACTTGGCCATTATTTGGCCCAATTCAGTCACACAGATCCTTATGCTTGCCCATTTTTCTTGCTGCTACCACATCAACTTAAGCGACTGTTCACGAAAAATAAGGGGTTTCTTTAAAATTGGTTTTTTAATGTTCTGGTTGATCAGTGTAAGTTTACATATAAACAATGTTTTTTTTTAAATTGGACTGAAAGGCCGTTTTTAGGAATTGGCAAAAAAGGATTTTTCCCCATTTCTATAATTTTTTATCTTCGTATTTTCCCCTCAATCATTTTTAATCTTTTTTTTGATGTTTAGATTTTGTTTGAATTTTTGGGGTGAAGATAAAATTTAAGAATTTTTTTTTTAAAAGAACTAAATGAGACTCCCCCTTTAGGCCGTGTTCACCGGTTTATCCCACGGATTTGTGGCGTATGATCACAAATCCCCGGAATAAGGGGGGGGGGGGATGCATTATCTACCGTGTCGCGCCGTAAATAATGAGCATTCACTTTTCCCCCCCCCGCGGGGATTCGCCCCAGCGGGGGGGAGCGACGGTTCCACTGTTCTCTATGAGAGCAGGGATTACCATAATTTGCCCATTGGCACCGTACTGCAGGCAAATCCACCAGAAAGCCCTTTTGGGGAAGGTGTAATGGATGGAAATACAAAAGGGGTTTACACCCATGGGGGCTCCAAATTATTTTAGGTATGTTGGCAACCACACTCAAGTTTTGGCTGAAATACTTTGTTTTATTAGTGGGAACAGCAGGTCTTCTACTCCTTTGTAGAAGGCTATGTTCACACTGCTTAATTGCGGGACGTATTTCACCCCCGCAATGATGCCTCGGGGGCCGGCAGCCCACCGGCCCCCTATCCCCTGTCCACAGCGCTTTTAAAGCCGTGAATAAATCATGTACTTTTCCCCCGCAGGGACGGGGGAGTAGACGTAATCCAAGTTCTCTTGAACTGGGGATTACCGTAATGACGGGAAATTTTTTAGCCGTAATTTGCGCGGGACCGGGGGGCGAAATACGGGCCGAGGGTATTTTCCCCAAAATAAGCCGGGTGAACATTCCCTTTTGGGTGAGATAAAGAAATCACATGGGCCTACTATTGGTAAATTTTGGGGTTTAAATTTTTAAATTTTGGGACATACCCCTTTTGGGCTCAGGAATGCCCCAAATTTTTGGGTGTATTTCCGGGAAAAGGGGGGCCTATCTTCCATTATTTTAGCGGGTTAATCTCTACAAGCATAATAGGGTAGGGGGAAAATTTTAAAAAAACCCCTCGGGGAAAAAAAAAAAAAAAAAGGCTTCATTTATGTGCCGTGTGAAAAGGGCAAACTTTTGGTGTTTAAAATTTAAACTAATAAAATTAAAATTTGGGAGACAACCTAGACATTTTTATTCCCATCCACAACAGTGTATTTTCTGGTTGGGCGGGGTGCCCTAGTCAAAACAAAACAACACTTAATGGTAAAAGTTAAAAGCCTCAAACACTTTCATTTTTTAATTCATATTTTGGGAAAAGGCTAAAAAAAGAAAAGGGTCTCCATCCAGTTCACCCGGGGTGTGCAAAGGGTTTGATCCAGGGGAAAGGGGCAAAAACCCCCAATGGGGTTTAAAAAGGCCAATTTTTTCCCTTTTTAGGGAAAAATTCCTTCCTGACCCAATTTTTCAGCAGAAAAACCCCTGACCCAAAGACCCCTCTCCGAATTCTTGTAAAACTGAAAACCTTTTTAAAATTTATTACGCCCCCAAAAAATCCCAAAAAACCCAAACCCCCCTTTTTTTGAACTCTTTTAATTAAAATTAAAACCATAAACAAGCCCCCTTTTGGCGAGAAATTCCATAGCCCCTCACTGTTTTCCTTACGGGAAAAGAATCCCTTTCCCTATTTTTTATGTAAAAACTTTTCGTTCCCCCCGGGAACAAAGGGTTTTGCCCCTTTTTTTTTTTAGATACAGCCCGGGTTTTAAATAAATTTTTGGGGGAGAGATCTCTATTTTTAAACCTTTTGGTTTTATTTAAAAAATTTTTTTAAATGTCCCCCCCGAAGCCTTCTTTCTCAAAAACCCTAAAAACCCAAACCCTTCCAAAAATTTCGGGGAAACTGAAATTTTACCCAGGCCCCCTTTTTTTTATTTTTGTTGCCCGCCTTTTGCCCCCTGTTCAACCCTTACAATGTTTTTTTTCCTTTGCCTGGGGGGCCCAAAAACGAAACACAATATTCCATGGGGTTTTCCTAACCAGTGACTTTTAAATGGGAAAAAATTTTCCCCTACCCATTGCATCTATCCCCCTTTTAAGGGCACCCCAGGGATCCAAATTTGGGGTTGGGGCTGCTCTGCCCTGCCCGGCTCCCAAAACAATTAAGTTTACTGTACCCCCCCGGGAAATTCCCAAGTCCTTCTCCCAGGCCTTTTTACCCTTGTTTTTTTTTTAAAAAACATGTGGGCATGTAAGGGGATTTCTCTTCCCCATGTGCAAAACCTTTTGCATTTTAAACATGAAAAAACCCTCATCTGGCAATTTCCCCCCCTGGGGCCCCCCAACCCTTACAAGATCCCTTTGTAAAAAACATATTACCCCTTTATTTGGGTTGGATTTACAAAAGAGCTTAGAAACCGTCGCAAAGATTGAAAATTCTACTTGAAAATCCCGGGTGTAAGACCCAATTAATGAAAATTTTTAAAGAGGTTTGGGGCCCCAAATATTGACCCTTGGGGGTTTACCCCACAGTAACAAAATTTCCGGGTCTGAGTATGTCCCCCGTTAATTACTACCCTTTGTTTTTATAAAGTGACCCAGTTACTTACCCCACTTGCACACTTTTTTCCCCCCCCCCACCCCAAGAAATTCCTCATTTTATTTTTTCCCCAAACCCTTTTTTGGGCAACCCTAACAAATGCTTTTGAAAAATCTTGAAATAAGACATTCCCGTGCCTCACCCCGATCCATTTTACACTGACCCTTTCCCCATAGAAGCTGATAGATTATCCAAAAGGACCGATCCTTCATGAACCCAAACTTTGGGAAAGGGGTTTTTACATTTATTTTCAGTAGATAAACCCGGATAGCAAACCTGAAAAACCTTCAAACATTTTTTTTCCCACAAAAGAGGGTTTAAACTTACGGCCTATATTTCCTTTATCACTTTTTTTTAAACCCCTTTTTTAATATTGGCACCCCCAAATTTGGGTAGCGCCAATCCTTTGGGGGACAAAACCCCCTTATTTGACAGTCCAGAATAATTTTTAATAGGGGGCCCATCTATGACAAACACTTAACTCTTAGGAAAACATTTTTTTAAGGGCCATCTGGACCTGGGGGGGTTTTTCTATTTTACTTTTTCTTTAAAGGGGGGCTGCACCTTTTTCCCCGGTTTAGACAAAAACTTTTAAGTTGGGGGTTTACCACAACTCTCTGTTCCCCCCAAAAGGAAGGGGCTCCCCCTTGGAAATACAGTGGAGAAAAAAAAATTTTTAAATTAAATTTGCTTTTTTCTCAACGCCCCTACCCGCTCTCCCCAGTATTTTTTTAAAGGGGCCCCCATTTTTTTGTTTTAATCTTTTTACTATTTATAAAGTTAAAAATTTTTGGGGGTTATTTTACCCTTTTTTACCTTTTTCTTTTTTCCCTCTCCGCTTTGGGTTCCTTTAACTTTATTTTACAAAACCTTTTTTTTTTTTTCCCTATAGCTTTTTTAGTGCCTCTTCCCCTCCCTCCTGTTTTAGTAGGTGAAACCTTTCCCTTTTTTTTTTATTGCCTCTTTTTCATCCCTGTTGATCCACATTGGGTTTTTTTTTCCCGTTTCTAATTTTTTTTTTTTTACCAAAGGATTGGGAATCTCACAGTTAAACCTAGGATTTTTTAAAAATATCCCATTTTTTTATTAGTTTTTGGCCCTATTTTAAAAACTTGTCCCCGTCAATACGGTTTTTTGGGCCCCCCCTAAGGGAGAATAAAATTAGCCTTCCCCAAAAATTTAGTTTTTTTTTGTGGCTCCCCTTTACAAAAAAAAAACTATTTAAAAGGGTAAACCCGGGAAAATTTTTTATTTGGGCACTTTCCCAAAGGTGCCCCCTCAAACCTTTAAAATTTTGTTACTCTGTCAGGTTTTATTATTTTAAAATTAGGTTTTAGTTTGGGCCCTTTTTCCCCCTAGCGGTTTTTCCCGCAAAAATTTGGCAAAGGAAAATTTTTAAATTTTTTTGACAAAAACCTGTTTCCCCTTTTTGAGAGCAAAAGCTTCAAAATTCCCCAAAAAAATGTCTTTTAAAAGTTAAAGTCCCCCCAAAATAAAAAAACCCCCATTCGATTTAAACCCGCCTCATCTATTTTGCCTGGAAAGGGGGTACATTTTTCCCTTTGGGGTTTTGTTAAAATTTTGGGGGGCCCATAAACAGCCCCTATTAGATTAAATTGTTATTGTTTACCCCCCTGTAATTTTACCCCCCTAAAGAATTTCCACTGTTTAAATTTCCTGTACCTTTATCTTCCCCCCAGTGTTTGGGTTTTAGAAAAAGGAATTTTTCATGAGACAGACACCTCCCCCCCTTTTTCCCGGCTTTAAAGATCCTTTCTAAATAGGGCTGTAAACCCCCAAGTTAACCGCCGAATCGTAGCTCTTTTCCCCCCAGTCCCCTGGGTTTTCCCCACATGTCTTTTTTTTCTTTAGCTAATTTTTACTTCTATTTTATTAATTTTGTTGGTCAACTCCTGGCAAATTTGGCAGCATGCAATTTGGAGATTTTTTTTAGTTTTTTTATTTTTTCCTTTCCCCCCTGATCTTTTTATCTATTGCACACCCCCCCCCTCCACTCCACCCCCCCCCCCCCTTTTAAAAACATTAATCCAATCAATTTTTGCCTCTGCATGAACAACACAGGCTAATTTCATCCTTTATTGGGTGTCAATTTTCCAGCTCATCAAGGAAAATTAGGGGGCGGCTGTTTGGGGAAATGGGGGGGCCTCAGAAAGGGCCCCCCTTTCTCCAACCTGAAAACCCCCTAAAAACCGTTTAGAATTTAGCTGCAAATTGGGGTGTAGGCTCAAAACTCTGTACCCCCTGAACCTCAATGATCTGAGGGGCGCCCTTCAAGAGCGGGAGGCCTCCATCAGTAACTCGACTTGTAAACAGCAGGAGACCTAGTAGACAAGCTGTAATTGATGCTCAAGGCCACATGACACTGACCTTTGATAGTGTAAACCAGGGTCCCTTTAAACTGCAACCTTCCCAGCTGTTGGAAAATACAACCCCTTTTATGAATTTAAAATAGTTTATAACAGTGGGCGTAATGGGAGTTGTAGTTTCCCAACAGCTGGAGGGCTGCAGTTTGAA
The DNA here is from genome assembly GCA_025379985.1 of Phyllomedusa bahiana. Taxonomy (NCBI): domain Eukaryota; kingdom Metazoa; phylum Chordata; class Amphibia; order Anura; family Hylidae; genus Phyllomedusa; species Phyllomedusa bahiana. Next base: position 295,834 of record JAODAL010000184.1, on the reverse strand, counting down.
GACCCCTGGTGTATACCCTCCACTGTTGGCTTTTGTTTTATTAAACGGTTTGAAATTAGAAAAACCATTGCATGCTGTGACTTAAATGACTGAGTAAAAGTCACAGTAGCTGGAAATTCTGGAAAATTTCTCCCGAAAGCCAAATATTTAACTTTTTGCAAGTAGCTTAATGCTGTGGAGACTTGTTCAGATCTATGCTCTTGTCTATAGTGGGCAGTATTATACAATAGTATGTGGCACAAGTATAGTCTTTTAAATCTACCTGTATAGCAGCTTTGGAGAGCTAAAAAATCAGAAAAAGCAAAGCTCAAACTGCTATAAAGGATACCTTTAGAAAGTGGCACATAATGTTGCACCTAATTTGATAAAAAGGGGGGAGACTGGCTTTAATAGTCAGGGTTTACACAACAAAAAGTGAATCAAATATTTTATTGTAATTTATAAAAAATTTATATTTGTATAATATTGTTACAAAATCTAAAGAATGTACAAAAAGTAGTAAAACATTTAAGGTAAGTCAAGGATTACAACACATATGAAGATAAAGTACAGAAATAAAACCCACACACCATTACACCAATCAGATCAACACATATAAAAGGTGATGTTTCTCCAGAAACAGCGCCACTTCTTTGCCCAACCTCATTTGCTTGAATGAGCGTATAGGCTACAATACCACATACCGTCCATGGCAAAGTGATTTTGCTTCTGGAAGACATTTTTAAATAAAGTTTTCTGATTATAGATTTACAAAGATTCTTCCTAGACTTTATAAAATGTAAGATTTCACTAAAAAGGATTTCATGATAAAACACATTGAATGGATAGATTAAGCACTGTAGGCTATTGGGGCTTTGGCATCACAAGGAAACTGGTCCGCCGCAGAGTTCCGAGGTCTCCATTACTTCTGGTTCAAAAATAACACTGTATAGCAGAATAGGAAACAAAACAAAAAGTTAAGGGATAGTACAAGATTGAAGAAAGCAGCTGTATTTCTCAAAGTGCTGTTTTTTGGAAGTGAATGGTGCAGTCACAATACTGCATGTCCCCTATCAAGGGATGGTGGTGTTTCAGGAAACCAGCCGCCAAATTTTTCCAAGCCCCTTAAACTTCTACACATCAGTTGAAATTATGGCTATGTTCACACTGCTTATTTGCAGGGCGTAATTACGCCCCGCAATTACGCCGTGTGGACTGGAGCGGGGGGCCGGCACCTCGCCGGCCCATAGACATTACCAGCGGCGCGTATACGCCGCTGGTAATTCACATGTCCCTTATCTCCCCCATTGGTGTATTCGCCGAGCAGGGAGAGGAGACGTAATCCATAGTTCACTGAGAACTGTGGATTACCGTAATGACTGGGACGTATTCCAGCCGTAATTTGCGCACTCCATCGCGTAAATACAGACTGAAATACGGCTAATTTTAAGCTGTGTGAACATAGCCTAACAGACAACATAGTATGCTCTCCAGTGTTCTGGTAATTTATGGATTAAGACTTCCTATTGAACTAAAATGGGAGCCCTTATCTACATGCCCAGTTGGGGTCTAGGGTCATTATTTGGGTGCAATGCTCTACATATCTCATGCAAAATAGATATAGCGGAGGGGGTGAAGGTAGACTAGAAATTAGATGTTGCTGGAGAAAGCTGAATGTGACCACTAACCTAAAGGTTTGTGTAGCCAGTCTGAAAGGTGTTAGCCAGATGGGATAGCCCTTTTAATGTGTGTATCAGGGGCCCCCTATTGCCATCCCTTCGAGTCTCCGAAAAGAGATTTCTATTAGTATAAGGATCTACACCTATTTTAAAAGGGGTCCTAGCATAATGCCTGCTCACCTACACTTTGTCCAACTGCTAGGACCCCCATTGATCAACAAGGTGTCTATGTTCCTACTTGTATAGTGAAAGTGATCAAGTACATACATTGCTTCATCATTCAAACTCTATAGGACTGCCCAACATGACCCGAGCGTAGTACCCAGCTATCTCTGGCAGTCCCATGGCGTACAAAGGAATAGAGCAGCAATGTGCAAACGTGACCATTGTGCTATTCAAGAGAAACAAAAAAAAAAAAAAAAAAAAAAAAAGAGGACACCCACTCATGACTGGGGAGGGTCCCAATAGTCAGGCCTCAACTTGCGTGTTTATAAGTTTTCATTATGGCAGGACCATTTTAACAGCGAATACAGGATTGAAAAGTATTACGGCTTTAAAAAACAGCTGGAAAACACCAAAAGGGGAAAACAGGCCCCAAAAATTTTTAAAGTCGAGACATATAAACCTGAGAAAACCACCTAGAGTTTTTGTGATTAAAATTATCCAGGCCATCTGCCAGTTCAGGGCACTCACAAATTTTCTGGTGACCTCACAGAGCTCTCCCAGCTCCACCACACTTGCCTTTTCGGGTGTTCTTAAATGGCCCAAAAGACCCCGGTTGAAAACCCTTTGGGAAAAAACATTTGGGACCACGGAAATTTACAAAATTTGGCAAAAGGGCTCAATCTATGAATGTAAGAATGGAAAGGAGATCCTATTTGTGAAAAATACATCTGCATTATAATGAAAAGACAGCTACACTGATCTGTGGACACCATTCCTGCCAGAAGGGCCAGATGGACCTTGCACATCTTTAGGACCAGTTAAAATACTTGGCTTCTAGGCAGCCCCTTGGATTTGGTAGCAACTTCCTACTTCATAAGAATAAATTGCCCTTTTTAGTAATCCGAATACAAAATTCTCTCCATATTTTAGGTGTGGGAAGATTAGCATATGGGACAATTCGTTCGACTGACCCATCAGAAGTCAAGTTAGTGTAAGGCCTCGGTGACAAACAGTTCTTATCTCTTGCTCATTTATAGATGCTTAACTAGGTTACCTACCAGCTTTCTGTTCCTGCACTGGTCACGATGGTTAAGGCACGACCTGCTGTGTTTGACCAGCACAGGAGTTCATCTAGAGCCCTGTACCCTTCTGTCCTGCTGCAAAAGCCCTTCCATCCCCAAGGTCCCTCTAACAGGCTCTGCTATGAATAGCAGAGCCAAAATGTCAGTCACCACTGCCCACAAGCTTTACAGGCAGTGGGAGCCTGAAATTGGCTGTAAGAGAGGCCTGTAAAACCTTGGGAAATACCCTTTAAAGTTGACATGACAAAATCTCAACTAGGGGGGAAAAAAACCCACATACAACCCACACACCCATGAACCCCTTTAATAAAGCCCTTTTCAAATAGGGGGCTGTTTTTTTTTTTTTTGTTTTAATTAAAATCACAATATCAGGTACAAGAACTTTTCTTCATTGGTTTAAATTACAGAATATAAATATATTACCAAAGCCGAAACTTAAGTCTTTAGAAATAGTGATGTCACAAGGTAATATACAAGACCAAGTGTTCATGAATTAAGAGCAATTATGTTCAATTAATTGTATATCACTAATAAATTGTAAAAACAGGACTGTTGAGCAGAGATGAGGGGGTGGAGGAAGAGGTACCAGAGTATTTCAGAAGTTCCCAAGACCTTTTGTAAAACTTCGATAAAGTGTTGGCCTTGACCATGGAGGGCTTTGTAGAAGCCGCCATTTTAGGGCACTAGTGTTTAATTGGTGGTGATCAGCCCAGCTTAGCAGTAGTGGTGCTCACATGGACACCACCTGCCTTTTACGGTTTATATAAGCACAGCAGTTCCTATGTACCCGTGGTGGTTTCTGCTACCAAAAAAAAAATTTACAGCCGAAATTTAAAGGGCGGGCCACCAATGTTTAGGTCTTGTGAACCCCTCTAATATGGTTCCATGATCAGCTCTATAGTGATTAACAAAAAGGTAAGCTTCATTTTACACACACTTCAGCAGATTAGGGAGACTGGTTGCTACTGTACCAGTTAAACACCATTAAACTCCTACCTCAAGAGATGTCCCCATTACAATCAACAGATCAGCATTTGGAAAATCCTTAGAAAAATTCTCAAAGCTTTTTGGAAGGTTTTCACCAAAGAATACAACATCTGGCTTCACAACTCCATAGCAGATATTACAGTGAGGCGATTTACCTGCCATGATGCAATCCTTATAAAAAAGGGAAAAAATATTCAGAAAAGGGACCAAGAACAACAAGCAAGACTAGATATTACAGAGTAAAATTACTAAAAATGATCAGACTGGGCTTTGGCAAGCAAACAATTATGGTCAGAAATATGTGATCAGTGCAGGATCAACTGGGAAGCACAACCTATTCGTGGTCAGAGTATCTTATAAGAGTCTACGACCAGTTGAAGTTGTAGACACCTACAGGTCAGATGTTATTACACTAATCAAAATGAAAATCTGTTCAAATGCATCTTATTTCTTAAAGGGGTTTTCGGATCCATAAATGATGGTAATATGGCAAAACATGTCCACATCAGAATCCACACAAAACTAGGTCCTATTTTCATACAGAGATTTTTTTATGGTGTGTAGTTAATTTACTTTGCATAAAAAGAACCGTATAGTCACTTGATGTGAATTTCATGTAAAAATTGCATCAACTAATCTGGATTCATAGCAGCCCTATTAAAAAGGAGGTAACCATTGAACAGCAAAAATTCAAATGGTGTATCTTAGGCTATGTTCACACGATAAGTATTTCAAATTGGAATTCATGCAGATTCTGACTTATGCTAATTTAAAAAATAAATGTAAACTATTCCCATTGACCTCAATAGAAATATCTTGGCAGCCTTTTTTGCTGTAAAAAAAAAAAAAAAAAAAAAACAAAAAAAAGCTCATTCTTTGGTCAGAATATGCAGGAACACTTACTATTGAGGTCAATGGGGATGGCCAAAAACCCTCAAACTCACCTCAAACATTTGTATGCGGTTTTTAATTTGGATCTGCGTCCAAAACCACATGGAAATGAATGGGCCTTGTTTCAGACTAAACCATGAGTAAAAAGTGACCACATCCACAGGAAACACGTGAAATACTCAATGTAGTTGTCCAACACGGGTTTTCAACGGCAGAACCCGAAGAGTAAAATTATACTTGTAGGATTATGGGGAGGTTCTTCGTTTTGCTTTGGATTTTACAATGGATATTTTCAATGGCAAGTGGAGATCTGTTTTAAAGTAAAGGCTCTTTTCAAAAATACATAGTCTATAGCAGGGGTGTCAAACTGCGGCACCTCAGCTGTGGGAAAATACAACTCCAATCATGCCACTGTTATAGATTATACAAATGTATGATGGGAGTTTTAGTTTCCCAACAGCTGGAGGGCCGGCAGTTTGACACTTGCGGTCTATAGGTTGTGTCTGGGGTTGCTTCTCGGTTTTAAGGGGCTGTGACAAAAGAAAAGTCTGAAATGGGGCAAGACTAGTAAAGAGGATACACTTAGCTATCCCCCAACCCTTCCTCACCCAGGGTTCTGCACAGGACTCCAAATCCTTTTAATACTTCATGGTTTCTCTTTCCAATTCATAGAGGGGGGCTTTGCATATTGCACTTACAAATGGGAGCATGAGGGTGTCCTGTGTCAGGACCAGTACCAAGAAGTGATGAGCAGACCCCAGGAAGCTCTGAAGTGTCAGGGACCAAATGTAATGTTTTAAAGTTAAAAAAACAAACAAAAAACTGGCCCCATTTCTTTCGGCCAAACAACCCCTTCAAGTGCATGGGTTTGTTGAGCTACAATACACAACAAACCTTGGACAGGTTTTTGCTTTGGATGCAATTATCTAAAATTGGAAGGAAGCTGGCAATTTTTTTTTTTGGGGGTAAGTAAAGGTGGACTGAAAAACGCACTCAAATTACTACAACTCCCAGCAAGCCCTGATTGTAGCTGTCAGGGCATGCTGGGAGTTGTAGTGTTGCAGCATCTGAAGAGCCGCAGTTCCTAGGAGTCATCCAGCAGCCTATGGTTTCTTCATGTAGTACCCGCGCCTCTTTTGCAGGGAACGGTGTGTAACACAGATGACACGATGCAGTAGAGAAGGTTCCATGAGCTTCAACGAGCTTTTCTGGAGGGATCCCGGCCACTGAGAACAGAGAAATTTTTAAGTTAATTCACAAACAAGCCTAGGTGGTTATAGTGAATGGATGATTGAAGGAAATTACATAAAGATTTATACAAATTGCCACTAAAGTTAGTAATTCATCTGTCTTCAGTAATCACCAGAAATAAGAGAAATCTGCATATTTAGGGTACCAGGATTCCTATAAATGTTTACTGTGCCAGCAGCATGTTCTAGAGCAGATCAACATATGAAGGTTTTCCCACACCTATAGTGTAAACCCGATTGTTATGCGTTTAAACCTCTGCTTATTCTGAACTTGGGAGTCCAGTGGGCAGTCTTAAAGAGAACCGGTCACAGTTTATGCCCCCTTTGCTAAGGACAGCACAAGGTAGTGACAGACATGCTGTTTCCAGCTCTGTGTCCCTTATTCTGTAAGATGTAGCAGTTTGAGTATTTAGTGCTCAAGTCTGCAGTTTTCAGCCAGAAAAGTGTCATTTAAGGAGTCCGGTTTCTCAAACCCCTCCCACCTCAACTGATAAACCTATTACTTTGAATAGGTAGGATAGATACATGTGAACTAATCTGTCTGTGGGTGGGGATTGCCATTCTGTGGGCGGGGCCAAACACCTGCTCATGAATAAGATTTGAGGGGTAATGCTCTAAAACTACTGCATCTTAAGAATAAGGGGACAGTGCTGGAAAATCAGCAAGTTGTGACACCTGCAGCTCGGTGTGCCTCCATCCAGCAAAGGGGGCATAATCTGTGTGACAGGTGCTCTTTACTACGTGAATGACAACTACTGTATTTCATACAGGCCGATCATGTTTTATTAAATGTAATACCACAAAATGAAATCTTTATCTGAACAGCATCTCCTGCTCTATAACAGGACGCTGGCAGAGCAAACCTCATTTTTATTTCCTAGAGCAGATCAATATACAATTTTATGGGAAGCCATTCAGTATAACTTGAAATTACTCGTGCTATGTCAAATCGTCACGTGGGCAAACCTCAGTGATTAGCCTGTACAATACAGTACTAGTCATTCACTGATTAAGACCGCCCACTGGACTCCAACATTCAGAGTAAGTAAAGTCCCAAACACATCATTCAAGTTATACTGGAGGGTTTCCAACAAACCAATATAAATCTGCTCAGCACATAGTTACATATAGTTAGTACGGTTGAAAAAAAAGACACGTGTCCATCAAGTTTCAACACAAGGGCGAGGGAAAATGTGGGTGATGGGAGAGAGTAGGTTTTTAAGCACCAGCATCCCCAATGGTTAATGCCCTGGAACCCACAAGGCAAAGAAAAACCAGTTGGAGACCCATCTCTGACCCCAGAGCCTCACTCACGCAGGATCCAGAATTTTACATTGGCTACAAATAAAATTAATGCGTTTAATATTCTTTTGTTCCAGGTAGGTATCTAAGCCTCTCTGTGTAAAACTCCCAACTGTTCCTGCGTGACCAGCTCCTCAGGCGGATGTTCCACTGAAAATTTACAGGTGAAGAACGCATTCTTTGGCAGACTGAATCCTTGTTTTCTCTAGTCTGATAGGGAATGCTCCCCTTGTCTTTTGATTGTGGGGGGCTTCACTTGGAAGATAAATTTTTTACGTTACCGAGCCGTAATACTTTTTGTAGGGACCATATATATTTTTATAAACTTAATGCATGTCCCAACGAGCGTCTTCTCAAGGCTTAAAATTAGTTCATTTCTACTAATACCTCTCTTCATAACTAAGATGCTCTATTCCCCTTATATAGTTTGGTTGCTCGTCTTTGTCACTCTCTCTAGCTCCAGAGCTTCTTTCTATAAAATTGGGGGTCCAGAACGGAACGCAATATTCTAAGTGGAGGACGCACCAATTCGTTGTTTAAGCGGTCGAATTACATCCCTGTCCCGCGAGTGCTATGCGCCCTCTTATACACGCCAATATCTTACTTGCCTTAGAGGAAGCTGATGGACTTAAGAACAGATGCAGTGTCAATGATCTACAAGAATAGCCACCAGATCATTCTCTCAACTAGTGATATCTCCAATGTTTTTCTCCCCCTAGGGACATTATGCCTGTAGGATTATTTGCTTACCCAGATGCAGTACCCTTACATTTATTCCACATTGGACCCCTATTTGCAATTTGGAATGCCCAACCACTTGGTGTCCAGGTCGGCTTGCCTATTTATGAGCATAATCTTTGATTGCACTACCCTGCATTGCTTGGGTTGTCTTCTGTATTATCTATATAACCGTGCTATTGTTCCCATCAACTATATCATTAATAAATAATTAAATTAAATGTGGTACCCTATACTGAGCCCTGCGGCCACACCAATCCAAAACTGGAGACAATCAAGAGTAGGAGGGTCACATTTACCACCACTCTGAGTATGATCCGATTGCCTGATTTTAATCCAATTCCACACCAGTTTTCTCTAACCCAGCTGGATTCTAATTTACCCAACAAAAACTTATGCGGGACAGTGTCAAACGCCTTTGCAAAGTCTAAATTGCATGTTCAGTGTGACAGGTTCTCCAATTCGGACCACATGAAAAGCAGAGAGTTTCAGAAACTATCAGAAGAGATACACAGCAAAGCAGCTTGGACTCCAACCAGGTATAGATAAAGCTCTTTATGGAGAGTAGATCTCATTGACATGGATAAAATCTTACTTCTTTCCAGTCCATCGATATTCTGCGTATAACATCTGAGTAATAAGCCCTTTTCATAAAGCAGCCTCAGGAAGTAGTGAACGATATTGGGCTTGTATTTTCCTGGATACAACTCTTTGGCAAGAGCAAAAAAAGGATGTGGATTGAAGGTAAAATAATCAATGTCAAAGATGGCTTCTGGGTATGGGATATTGTACTTCTTTAGGTTGTCGTACAGACCGGAGCCTGGTGTCCTGTGACAAAGTGCAACAATCAACATTACTCACAATTATGAGAGTTATAGGACGTTAAAAGAAAAGCAGACCATCCAATCAGAAGCAGCGTCCCACCTGACCCATGTACAATACCAATTTTTTTTACACTAATTTTTCTACCCCCGCCTTCCCAGAGTCATAACCTTTTATTTTTCCACCTACATAGATGTATGGGGCTTTTAATTTGCGGGACAAGATGCACTTTCTATTGAGGTTATTCAGATCATAGAATATACTGGGAAACCACAAAAAAAAAAATTCTAAGTGGAGCAAAGTGTGAAAAAAAACCAAAACACATTTGTGTCAGGTTTGCTAGTGTTTTGTTTTTACATGTTCAGTCTTTGGTAGAAATTATGTATTCTACAGGTTGAGTAGCATCTGGCAACATGTAGGGTTTTTTCACCATAAAAAAAATTCCAAACCTTTTTGAAATTTTTGCCACGGCGCCATTTTCTGTGTCCAATAACTTTTTTGTACTAACACCTATGGACTTGAGTGAGGAGGCATTTTTTTGCATGCTGAAGCATACATTTTATTGCTACCAGTTTGGAATACACAGGACTTTTTTGATTAAGTTCATTCCAATTTTTAGGGGATGTAAAATGACCCAACAAACCCGAAATTTGGGCCTTTGGAATTTTCTCTTCTACGGTGTTCAGTGTACAGGATAAATGTTATATTTCAAAAGATCTGAATTTTTTGGACGCTGCGATACCAAATGTGTAACTTTATTTTATTAATTGTAAAATGGCAAAGGGGGTGATTTGAACTTAATTTACTTTAAAACTTTTTTTTACTAGAGCTTTGAGTCCCGTAGGGCGCTTCACCACCAGGGGGCACAATAGTTTCTACAGCCTAATGCATTGTAATACAATACATTAGGGTGTATAAAGATGGCGGTTTCCCCACTTCCGGCCCCAGGCAAAAACCATGATAGTGATGGAAACCTTCATCAGGCTTCCAGCTGCCATGGTCAGCGATCGGGAGCCTGTGTTAAAGTGTTCTCATGACAATGATTAGCTTTCAATATATAGGAAAAGGTAAAAAGACTACAACCAAATACATTGCCATTTTGATTTTGCCTACTGCTAGTGTACTCAGTTTCTCTAGGTTACTGACCACCTCTCCCTACTCTTATCCGATTGCACCACAACCGGCCGTCTGACCATGGTGAGTCGCTGCTTGCAGAGTCTTCTCTAGCACAGGAGTTTGTTTACCCAAGTTAATGACCAGTTTAAACCCTTAGAGCTCTATAGCTTTGTGTGCTACAGATTATAAACCTCCTGCTCTAAGGTTACTGTATAAGAAATAGTAGAGCTAATATGGTAATCACTGCCGTAGAACCACTCACAGCCTTACCCAGAAGCGTGTGAAGCTAGCTGTGTCTCTGTGAAACAGCATTGTGGGAAAAAACACTTTAGTCTGTCAGACAGTTGAAAGGGTAAGATTACCTTATTCAAGCTCCCATCCACCTCCTGCTAAAAACTGTAAGGGTGATGAGATCAGCCAACACTACGCCAAAAAAAAAATCTAAATTTCAAAGGTTTCATGTCACTGTAATAATAACAGGTATGCACCTGAAGTCGGGTATTCCACTTGCTGTACTAATTCCAGCTCCTGCCATAACGATTATCTTCCTGCAAACATTCCTCAAAATCAAATCAGCGATATCCAATATCGTAGAACGTTTTGTGGTTAATGGTCGACTTCGGGGCTGGGGATTCCTCTTGTTCAGTGGCGGCTCTTGTGCTTGATGTATTCTAAATAAAAACTCAGTAATTATATAGTTAAAGTCAAGATCAGAACATTTAGGCCCCAGCCCTAACACTGCCTGGAAACACCCACAAACCAGCCACTTTTAGGCAAGTCTTACATGACTTCTGACCCACTATCGCCTGGTTTTGGGGATGGTACTAGCCAAAAATTTGGACTGTTGGCAAATATGTAAAATGGCAGAAGTATAAACTAGGGACTTACGCTAAGAAGAGTCTATATGTGGACTGAGAATAGTTAACTACTCTATCTGCTGCTATCCTACTCTAAGTAAATGGACTGTAAAAGGGGGAAGAACGTGCTCTGACTAGGATTAATGTTCATAAAACTTCATGAATTTTTTTTAAAAACAATATAACCCACAACATCCGTACAAATTAACCCCAATAGGGATATCAAACAAAGAGGGACCCAAAATCCAGGAAACAACGATCCTATGTGGCCCTGAAAAAAGGCTATTACACCCTGACCTGCAAAGAACAGGAATATCGCCCCGATACAGACGCTCCAGTCAGCAGCCTCACCCTATGGTACCATCCCAACAGGATGAGGGACAGTTTACCTTAGCCTTATGATGCCCGAAAACAACCACAATTTGTAGGTATGCTGTACTTTTAGGATACTATATTCCTCACAGGATTGTCGTTTCCTGGATTGTGGGTCCCTCTTTATGTTTGATATCCCTATCAGGGTTTATTTGTATTGAGATGTCGTGGGTTTCATGGTTTTAAAACAAATTTTCATTAAAAGTTATGTTTTATGACCATTATTCCTCTTTAAGATATTGATATTGCTAAGGAGGATCCTAAACATCTAGAGGAAGGAAGGTTTCACCATCACCAACTAGGATTCTTTACTGTAAGAGCAGCGAGACTATGGAGGTCACTGCCACAAGAGGTGCTGATGATGGACCATGTTCAAGCAGGGCCTAGAGGCCCTTCTTGAAAATTATTATATTACTGGTTATGGAGTCTATAATCTGGAGACAGGATGTGGATCCTGGGATTATCCTGTTTTATTTAGAGTCAGGAAATAATTTTTTCTGTTATCTGGGCCAACTGACATCCACCTCAGAGGTTTAGGTCTTCCTCTGGCTCATTCTAGGGTTCTAGGTGATAGAGCTGTGTTTTTTTTGGGGTTTTTTTTTACCCAACCTCAACTACTAGGTTGCTATAGGTACAAACTCTGGTCTCAGGAAAAACACCATTTAGTAGATTGAAGTTATTAAACCCCCCACCTGGCACGATGTTGCTTCTCAACCACAAAGAGTCTACTAATGTTCTTTGCCAGAAGCTCTTCTGTGGCTTGACTCCGTTTTAATATCTCCAACTTTTTTCATCTTTGGTCTTGAGATCAGATGAACCAGCTGGAGACCCAGTCGACATTTGTGTTCCAGAATACTTGCTCCAGTCTTTGAGACATTCATCGGTCATTTTCGAAGGCGTGACGGTGGAGGTTACACGTTTCATATCTTCGGCTATGTCCATAAACTTAAAAAAAACAAATGTTCTTTGGATTCATGATGCTTTATTTAAGAGATTCAGTTTTAGGTTTTAAAGTTTAATAAGTTAGGGGTCTGGCAGAATATTTAGAGGCCCTGTCAAACAACTATTAGGTGGTTGTAGCTATCTGTATAGGTGCCTACAAAACTTCACTATCTGTCCACCCACAGCTTTTCCTCCCTCTTCCTCCAGTTGGGCATACATGTGTATACTATAAGACTGGTATAAGCCACTGTCAGACACCTCTAGGGGCTTAACAGGGAGAACAAGAATTGGGCACTAAAATTCAACATGCACAGTCATCTGTTGGGAAGCTCCCAAACTGTGGGTTCTGATACCTTTTCTCTAATGTATGGGGTCCTTAAAGGGAATCTAGCACCAATTTATTTATTTATTTTTTTTTAACTAATTTAAACAAGACAGATTCCTTTTTTTCCTTCTTAGTCGTTTTTATTCTCTGCAGATTTGTTTAGTTCTGTTGTCTCTATAGGATTATGGGGGCGGCCATCTTGCCTGAGCTGCTTTTATCAGCATTTAGGAGAGATGCTTTACAGCATCTACATGGACATAGGAGCCTGTGAACTTGATCAGTCCCATTGACTTCTATAGGAGCGTTTTCTAGGCATGCTCTGACCTGGGAAGCGTGCAGGGAGAGGGGGTGCTGTGACTATATTCTATTGTGACTGGTGGGTCCTGTGTCATCTATACACATTGGTGTCACTTTTCAGTGTAATCCTGTCTGTGCTGATAATGAGTGATAAAGTTCTCTACAGAACAGGGAGTGTCCGACCATTATTAGTTCCTAGTGGCCAAAGTGAAAAAAAATGTAGGATTTCAGGGTTTTTAAAAGATATTGATTGTAACATGGAAAAAAATACACACTAAACTTTTGGTTAACATAAAAACAGGAGTTAAAGACCAGGTCATTTTATTATTGCACATTCCACAGTCTACTATATTTAGGCTATGTTCACACGGCTTAAAATGGGACGTATCTCACCCCATATTATGCGCCGTACTGCGCAAAATACAGGGCGAGATACGTCCCAGTCATTACGGTAATCCACAGTTCTCAGAGAACTATGGATTATGTCTCCTCGTTGTGCGGACGGGGAGAGAAGCGACATGTCCATTATTCACGGCGTATACGCACAGAGTAATGGCATGTCTATGGGACCGGCGGGTAGCCGCCTCCCCTGTTCCTGTACACAGTGTAATTGCGGTGCGAAATAAGTCCCGCAATTATGCCATGTGAACATAGCCTTAGATTGTTGCCTATTCTATTGTTGCCATTCTACACTCTGCACACTCCACTGATGCTTGAAAAGCCTCATCTATGGTGGTGGTGCCGCCAAAATTGATTGGGGTAAAAGGATGGTAGCACTGGAGCCATAGAATTGCTTGGTTAATATGGGCATCCCTAGACATGGTCATGTGCATGTTGTGTGTGAACACATAGGTCCATGAGATTCTAAGGTTGACATGTTACAAATGTTACACGGCCATGACCACGTTCTATGCCGACACATACACCCTTAAGTTCTGCTATATGGCCGTGTGTATGGACCTTTTATCTGATCATGGTCCAGTTACGTTGGCAACCAATTATTCATGAGGCCAAGGGCCCAGGGTTGGGCAGCCACATGGATAAACCAACGGCTGCCAATGGCTGGATGAGTTTGAGATCTCACTTTCTCTGGTAAACTAATAGGACTACTTGGGGCTGTAGTTTGACCCCCACATGGCTGCTGCATTATGGCCCCCAGCCTCCATGAAGAGCATCTCAGGTAGGTATTCATCAAAAGTACTAATTGATCCCCAATGGAACGGCCCTTCCTAAAAATACATCTCGGGACTTATTTATAACCTAGGGATCAATTAGTACGTTCAGACATACGACCCGTTAAACGTACTAGGCAGGAAAGAATGGAACATTTCCATGTTTATCATGCTCTAATTGCGCGAGCATTTTGAGAGGTTCTACTGTTGCACATCCAACTAAGGCCAAGTTGACAGCCAATTGCAGGGCGTACAGTACGTCCCGCAAATACGCTGAGTGTTCGCGCGTACTCCCGCGATGCAGAGGGCCCGGCAGCCCACAGACTTAGTACTCGCTGTGCGTAAACGGCGTGAATAATTGATGTCACTTATCTCCCCGCGCGTCGTATTGTACGAGCGGGAAGAGGAGGTGTAATCCATAGTTCTCTATGAGAACTGTGGATTATCATAATGACTGGGGCGCATTTCGCTCATATTTGTGCCCCAATTTAAGACGAGTGAAGATAGCCTAAGTGTTTTCCTATTCAGTTAAAAGGGTGTTTACCTGTAAAACAAGTTGCGTTATATATATATATATATGATAAAGTGCCCCTGTGGCAAGGTGTATGCAGGGCAAAAGAGTTGCGCAACTAAAACGTGCATTAATGAACACAAGTCGAATATTAGAACGTATTTGAAGAAAGAGGTTATCAGGGATAAAGAGTTAAATGTGGAAATTGGTTTGAAAAAGTATGGCGAAACAACGGTGGCTCGTCATTTCGCTGAAGCAAAACATCAGGTTAGCGATTTAAGGTAGTGTATTTTAGAGGAGGTCATTAGCGTCGACTCTTTGCCAAATAAGTTACTCCAAAGGGAGGCATTTTGGATCTATTACCTGAACTCATGCAAGGGTTAAATGGGATGCTCAACTTAAAACCATTTTTATAATTTAGCGGTGTTTTCATGAAAGTGTTTTGTCTGTACGGTTTCTGTAAGTAGGTAAGCTATGCCACACAGTAGGTTAATAAATGTGTTTATAAGATTGTTTGGCGCTTATATGTAAATTGGCGCTCACTATAAGGTAATGTTCACACGGCTTATTTCAGACCGTATTTATGTCAGATTTCCGATCGTAAATACGTTCCGAAATCAGTGTCACTAAGTGTGGCACGTATTTGGCACCGATTTCCTGATTGATTCACCCCATTCATATATGGGGTGAATCAATCAGGAAATAAGCGACATGCTAACTGTTCCTCTGGACGGATTGCGGCCGCAATCCGGCACAGAAATACATGTCATCTAAACTACGACACGTATTTCCCATTAAAATCAATGTAAAACGGCCTGTTACTTAGTTGTAACTGATTTAGCAACGGATTTACTATCGTAAATACGGCTGTAAATCCGTTGCGAAATAAGCCGTGTGAACGAGCCCTAAAAGTGTGGTTAGCAGCCTTTTGCGCATACTTGAAGAAAAAAGGGTTCTTCTTTGAAACGTTGCAGCGCAGCGAATGTGATGGCACCTCTCCTCTATAGCGTTCAATGCATGGACTAACTCTACAGACATCTAACAAAGGATGAGCGTGTTTCATTGGCTGAAAAGCAGAATAAATGTGCAGTAAGCCGTGATGGCTATGTAATGTTTTACAAGTTTGATATAAGTAAAGGATTTTTGAAATTTATTGTTGCTAATACTATCTTTTGATGAATATGTAAGAAGACGTGGGGACTCCTGGATTGGTGGAGATTGGAAACCCGCTTCACAAAAAGGAAATTTTCGTATATACATCTCAGGTAGGTAACAGAATATCCTGCTCAGACTACAAGGAATGACTGCAATTGGTGAAAAGAAAAATTAAAACAGAAAAAAAAAATAGTTTGAAAGATTGTTTAGAATCAGAAACATGAACTTGAATGACTTGCATTACCAAACACAGCCATGCTCAAGAGTGGCGCTGTTTCTAGGGAAAAAAAAAAAAAAAAAACTAATCTGAACAATCTGGTGATATAATAATCTCAATATATTAGCAAGGGGGAATGAGGCAAAGTGTTTCTGCTTTGTATTCCTCTTAGTGAGGATTTATCTGCCAATAGCATTATTACAACAAAACATTTAAGCTGCAATATCTTGAAGAATTGTTCCGAGCTTTGAACTCCTAAATCTGCACCAGCGACTGGAGCCGAGTGACCCATGTTTAAGATGCAAGCCAGAAGAAAAAGTTACTCTTCTATTGTGAGAATAGACTTTTCCCAGTGAAAAGCAAAGCGGTTTTAAAATGGTCACCTTTTGACAGAGGTAATGACTGTAATATATCTCGTCTCTTCCCCCTTGTAGTGGAGAGAATGGCTATGTTAATAAAGGACACAGCTGTAGATGCTTTATAACCTGCGAGGGGGGGGGGGGGGGGGGGGGGGGGGGGGGGGGGGAGACGAAGGCGAGGGAGGAGAAACTGAAGGATATAAAAAGGAGCAAGGGGGTAAGAGGGGGTCTTAACTGTGTCAGCAAATACAGCTGCAACCAGCAAAACGCTACTGATTAAAACGAGACCGACATAAGACGGCGGGAGATTTACTAAACAAGATGCGCCAAAGTCACAGATTGAGCCCAAGCCATTGGGTAGATCAGACACCTCAAGGGTTATAAAAATAGGTTTGGCATAAAATGCCCCAAAATGCACTGAAGACGGGCACAGTTGGGAAAAAAATATTTCTGTAAATATCTGCTAACCACAAGGTGATCTAATGGAAGGCTCGGACTTGTGCACACGGAAGCAGGGGCAACCCCCAGTGCACCTGGGTATGGCTAGTCTTTAGGGTAAAAAGCAGAAACCATGTGGCAGATGTAGTCATGTACAGTAGCTGTAGGTCGGGCCTAAAGAATCAGCTCCATTGGTGGGCCCCTAAAAACCCATCAGCTCCACTGCTGGGCCCCAGTATAACATGCCCTGTACTTTGCAAGAAAGATATCCTATAGCGTTTTTAAATATTTGCCTAATAATGGCAGTCAGGTTTCCAGTATTTGATTACTCGAGCTGGTGCACATTTGTCAAAAAAGCAAAAATTGGTCAGCACATCCGAGACCATTTTCAAAAAATTAGTATAGTTGCAGGCTGATATGGCAGGAAATGGAACGCAAAAATAACGATATCAGCAGCAATCTAAACAAAAAGTCAAAGGAAATAGTTTTTTTTTTTTTTTTTTAAAGTCAAAAGGGAATATAGGAAATGTACACGGAGAACTTCAAGTCTCCGTGTACATTTTTAATCAAAATGTTAATTGCCAATTACAGTATCTATTTTGGATCATAAATGTCAAAGAACCTCAAGTTTTCATGTATTCTAAAGTAGCAGAAATGCTAAAAAAAAAAAAAAAAAATTCCTATGTTCCCTTTGACTTTTTTAGTGTCCATAGAGTGCCGCAGATATTGGGTTGTGGTTCACATTTGTGTCTGAGGTTCTGTTCAGATCCTTCCTTTGTTGCAGATTGCGCTATTGTTGGGGGGGCATTTGACCATCTGCAGTACTGTTTTTTTTTTTTCTCTGTTCAAATTAGTCCGGCACCGTGTCGAAAACCAAATGAATCCACTGTAGTCTGTGGGGTCCATCATGTAACGGATCTGGGGTCACACAACGGGTCCAGACCCTCTGACGCAGGCATGAACCTGGCCTTTTTAAAAATGCAGTCAGTGTGGGAATCTCAGGCACGCTCGCTCAGAGACTGAAATCTAGTTAATGAAAACTTTGAGATTCTTGGTCCGCATGTTTTTGGCCAAAAAATGCTCAACCCAAACCCGGCTTACAACGGATCTCAGTTTGGGTGGTTCCGACTCTATATTATCTCTACCCTGGGTCAACTTCAAAACCTCTCAATGTGCCAAACGGCCTCCAAAATGGAGAGAAAAATAAAAAAGCACCAACCTTTTAAAGCCTAGTGCATTGATATAACAGCCTGTGGAGGTGGGCGGGTGCAGGAAACCAAAATGGAGGATCTACTTCTCCTTATATAAGTTTAAAAAGCAAATATGTGTCAAAAAGAATGTATAGGTTTTCACAGAAAAACAATTTGTGTTGGGGTTTTCTGTGGTTTTTTGAGGAAGGGTGTAAGTTGTGCCAGGGGTTTAAGAGTAGAGGTCGGGGTGTGAGGGTAAGGCTATGTTCCACCGGCTTATTCGGGACGAATTACGCCCCGCAATTACGCCTGTGGACGGGGCGGTGGCGGAAGCGGGGAGTGGTGGGGGGCCGGAACTTCCCCGGCCCCATGACTTGAATTGCCACGGCGCGTATCCCGCCGCTAGTAATTCACATGTAATTACTCCCGCCCGGCGGCTTCGCGGCAGGGAGAAGAGACATAACCCAAATGGGTTCTCTATGAAACTGTGAATTACCGTAATGAATGGGCCGTTTTCAGCCCTAATGGCGCACTTCGGCGGCGTAATTCAGACCAAATACGGCCCTTTTAACCGTGTTAACATGGCCTAAGACAGAAGGGGAATATGGAATCCATTCCCACGCGGTTTTCTGAGGGGAGACAAGGGATATTGATGAGGCCATGCAGTGATGATTGTGGCGGAAGGTCATAATGGGTGCTGGTTTGAGTGAGAGACTGGGAAGGTCTTGGTTACCTTCGGTTTCACTTCTGGTTTCAATGCGGTATAATGCTGCATATATACACTTAGGAGATTCCCACGAGATAAAGTCATGACTACTAAGTGCAATGCTTAAATAGGAAGCTTGTTACTCTTACCAGGTGTGAAATTGGGAGTGGGGGGGAGGTGGGGGAGGAGGATATTGGTGTGCAGAAGGAAAGATTACAATTAAATCCCTTGTAATGAAAAAATGCATGAAAATAAGCAGTACCAAAAGACATACAAATGACACTTTCACTGCAAAAGTGAACATAGCATAGGTACAAGTGACAGAGGCTAGTTCTTAGCCATATACAATCTATGTGGGAGTTGGTGGGTGAACAGCCCTCTGTGGGTTCTAGAAGTGCCCAAAAACCATTGCGGTTGGATTAGTGCTGGTTATTCCTCATGGCTCCCCAATACACATTTTTGCATGCATTAATAGGACTAGGGAAAAAAAAGCTTGTGGTAAATGCCTTTGGCATTGGTTTACCACAACTAAGGCCCCATTCACACCACATTTCTGGCCTCCACCTGTGGGAGGTATCAGGATACCTTAAAAAAAAAACAAAAAAAAAAAAAAACAATGAACCAAACATATGCCATGGTGTAGCCATAGGGCAGGGGTGTCAAACTGCGGCCCTCCAGCTGTTGGGGAAACTACAACTCCCACCATGCCCACTGTTCTAGATTATATAAATGCATCATGGGTGTTGTAGTTTCCCCAACAGCTGGAGGGCCGCAGTTTGACACGTGTGCCATAGGGGGGTCTACAGGGTAAATGGTCTCTTTTGGCCCATGTGGGATCTGAAAGAGGTTATGTTTTCCCTATTGTTTCCTAAGGCTTTCTCTACACAGCATATGATAAAATGCCATCCGTTTTGTGCAAAAAAAACACCCCACAACAAAACTGCGGTCGGTTTTCAAATTTCCCACAAGCCCAGTACATGGACTACAGGAATCTGTTGAAAGATAGAGCACATATGAAAATCCACCAGATTTCAAAACCGACCGGAAAGTCCATGCTGTGTAGACTACAGTACGGATTTTCTATTGCCATCTATGGGGCACAGGTTACAGTTGGATTTTTGTCGGTCTATAAGTAGTGAAGCCAAAGAAAATCAGACCAAAACCTAGTGCTGTGTAGACCAAGCCTTAGGCTCCACCATGGTATGCAAGGTGTCCTGATTGATACCACCGGTGTAGGCCAGAAATGTGATGTGAATGGGGCCTTAATTGTGGCGATTGGCACCAGTTTATTCTCCTCTCCATATGAAGAGCACATGCACGCTCAACCCATAGAGCCCTATTGTTCCATCTCACCCCCTGCCATGGTATACGGTGAGATCACTTCAAGGTATTCCGACTGATACCACCAGAGGAGGTCAATAACATGAGTGAGGGGGCAATGTATAACTCCAATTGCAGATCCTTAAAGGGAATGTGTCATCAAAAAATGACTTATTGTTTGACTCACATTTTTATGTTAAACACATTTTAGGAATTTTTGGTTTTTGTTTTTTTTTAAATTTTCCAGATCACTTTCAGTATTTTTTTTAATAATTCTTAAGTCCTGCAGTTTTCACTTTGGCCACTAGGCCTAATAACAGTGACACTTCCTGTTCTGTTTAGAGAGCTTTTCAGCAGTGTGCTCATTATCAGTAAAAGCAGGGTCAAGCTGAAAGGAGACACCAATGTGTATAGATAACACAGAATCCACCAGTCACAAGAGAGATGTCACAGCTCCCCCTCTCCCTCCCCTTTACAGTGAAAACTCTCCTATAGAGTCATGGGGCAGAAACTGTCTTAAGAATCCTATGTGCATGAAAACTGCTGTAAAGTATTCTCTGATGCTGTTAAAGCAGGCAAGCAAAATGTCTTCCCACAAATTTTATATAACACCGAATAGAGAAATCTACAATCGGGAAATAAAAACGACTGAGAGGAAAATATGGATCAGAGGCTTGATTTAATAAGTAAAACAAAAAAATTGTCAACAGATTCCCTTTAACTCTCCCTCCTTCAGGGAGAGTCCTTGCTCCACCATACACATAAAATAGCCAATCCTGCCAAGATTGGTGGGTTTAGTCAGCTTCGCCCTCCTGTGTATGGGCACCACATTAAGGAATTTGTTTACTATGGCAGGGGGTATTGGGTGCAGGGCATCCTATAGATGGGCCAAGTCGTAGACCAATGTCAGGTTCATACTGGAATCTAAATTTAACGCTGAATTTGTTAGTCATAAATAATATGTCCAAAGAATTACATTTGTTCTGCTTTTGTGCACAACTACGTTTACCCAAGGAAACTTGAAATCGGTCATTAGCCTTTGCTTTCTGTAAATCGTTCTCATACATGACATCACCTTCTAATCATTAAAAGAATCACAATACAGCAACTAAAGTACAAAAACGAGTAATGAACAGCAGGACAAGCTTACAGCCCTCCATGGGGTGACCCTGCCAGTTTACCAGCAATGGACTTGTCAGAGGTCAAGAAGACTATAGATCTTGGGTTAAAAAAAAAATCCTGATATCATGAAGCCAGCTGATCGCTGCAGGAAACCACAGCCCAGATGCGTATCAACGGCCATTCATTAATGGTGGGGCCTCCAACGCTGCAGTTTGTAGCCCTCTGCTCCGGCTCCAAGGTAGGGTCTAAAGAGGGACCCCCTTCCAGGATATCTATAGGTCTAAGCCTACGTCTATACAGCAGTGTTACAATGCCGTCCACAATCTGATGGCATTTTTACATTGCTGGACTGCAGCTTCGGGCACAAGTTTGCACCAAAAGCCACGGTCAGTTTTCGGATATCCCATCGGCCCAGTACATGGGCTGCACAGGAATCAGACGGAAGATAGGACATGTTCCATCTTCCACCGCACCGAAAATCGGATCCAAAACAGATCCAACACGCAGCTGTGTGTTTGGATGTGTTGGATTGCACCCTATAGTTTATTATAGGGCTCCTGCTGGTCTTTCGGACCAAGAATTGACAAGTCAATTCTTGGGACAGATCCGAAAGACAGTGAGACGCATCAGAGATCACTCGTGTGAATGCCGATGCGCGTTTCTAATAAAAAGCAATGTAAAACACACTGCTGTTTATTAGATACGTGTTTGGGATCCAACAGACAGATCCAAACACGCATCGAAAAGCGTATGTTACATGGAGTAAAACACGCCGTATGAACATACCCTTACACTTTTTACCACAAGCAAGTCCAATCAACACAGGATATTTCAACACCTCATCCTTTCCCAACACAATGACTTCCCAGGCCACAAAGCATGTCCACAACATTCTCTCATAGAAGTCAACGAGTCAGCTGCTGTTCACAGGCCCTTATGCTTATGTCGCAGCAGTAAGGCCTCGTTCACACGGCTTATTTGCCGACGGATTGGCGCCATACTCCGCGCCGGATTTGCGCTTCAATACGGCACCAATCCGTCGGAGTCATTACGGTAATCCACTGCTCTCAGAGAACAGTGGAATCCGTCGCGCCGTAAACAATGCATTGCTATGGGGCCGGGACGCGCCCCGCCGCAACTACCCCCTCCCGTCCCCCAATATTCAACACTATCT
Organism: Phyllomedusa bahiana; assembly: GCA_025379985.1. Lineage (NCBI taxonomy): Eukaryota > Metazoa > Chordata > Amphibia > Anura > Hylidae > Phyllomedusa > Phyllomedusa bahiana. Next base: position 273,666 of record JAODAL010000184.1, on the reverse strand, counting down.
TTCCAACAATATCAGGACAGCATGTCCACAACCATTCTCTCATAGGAAGTAACAGTCAGCTGCTGTTCACAGGCCCTTATGCTTATGTCGCAGCAGTAAAGCACCTGTCTAACTGCTCTTAAAGAAATGAGGCGGCAAGATAGCTGCTCCCATAACCCATACTTGCCAACTTCTCAATTTCTTCCAGAATGACTCCACAAACTGGGATGAGATTTATGCAAATCGCACCCCCAAAATGGATGTTTGGTCAGATCGGGGACATTCAAGGACAGAAATAAAATCTCCCAGAATTTGGAGAGAAAGGGTTGGCTAGCATGCCATAATCATTTACAGAAAACACAAATGGAAAATTAAAAAAAAAAAAAAAAAAAAAAAAACCACGCATCAGTGATACATTCCTTTTAAGGCTATAGTTTCTAAAACTTCACAAAAAAAAGTTTTCAAAAATTTACAAAAGAAAATAAATTAGAAGTAGTAAAAAATAAGTAACACTGCGATACTGTGCTATATTTTCTAGAAAAGAAAAAAATAAAATCTTCCTTCTTTACTATCAACAAACAAGTGAAAAAAAAAAAAAAAAAAAACACACTTCCTGCAATCTGTTGCCATGAATGTGACCTTGCACAAGTGTCTGCACTGGAGATGACACCAGGACAGAAGAGCCACTTATCTGACCTTCCAACAGTCAACACAAAAAGCAGACACATACTTTAACCATCAAGCGAAGAGACCAACATGGTCACTAGGATATGAGGAAAGTATGGGGAGGAACGATCCCCGGCCACGGCAGAGTGAGCAGTCAGCATCTCCCCTGTGCTTTCCTGTATCCAATTCAGAATGTACAAAAAGACGACAACAATTTAGACAAATTGACTTAAATTGCTTCAGTGCGGTCACCGCAAACAGTAGCCTGGAGTGATGGTCGTACCCTAGCAACAGGCTCGGCTCAAATATCTGCCAAACAGACCTTCCCAAAAATCTTGTGGAGTCACAACCCAGTAAAAAAAAAAAAAAAAAAAATAAATTGCAAACTACAAATGAAAACTTTGTTTAAAGAAAAATCGAAAAAAAAAAAAAATTCTTGAAAGTAAGACGAACGGGGCGGTTACATCGGCTGCACCGCGGTACTTTGTAATCCTTTGGTTAATTGATGCCAAATTCATCCTTAAACAGACGCGGGGAGATTAAACGGATTTTCCATGTCGTTATCTGCCTTTACTTTACACTGCTCTGGACGTAACAAAACCAATTCCTGAATAGGCCGTGTGATACCCACCGCCCAATGGCTATAAGCTTCTTACAGGAATTAACCTAATCTAATTATACCAAAGAGTTTCAGTATGGCACCACTCCTCCCCACTCCCCCCCCCCCAAAAAAAAATAAATAATAATAATTAGAACCAAAAAGCTACTGGATCAAGATCAAGGAATTACTTCTTCTAGAGTAAAAGCTATAGAACACCTAAAATGAAGGAGGTTGTATTCTAAGGCTGGAAATATGGCCCCCAAAACAGCACCCCTTTTGGCCATGGGCTGTGTCTAGTAATAGGGGTTAGCCCCACTCATTTGAAGAAGCTGCAATACCAGACAAGACCATGGACAAGAGTGGCGCTGTTTTGTAGGAGAAATTTCCCTTTGAAGTGTTGATTGCAGGGGAAGACCTGTAAGTAGAAGTCTATGACACATGCATATATTATATACTCACACATTGGGTCCCCTTTCCCAATCCATGGCTACTATGGTCTACAATATCGGGGTGCACTGACAGGTCAAGTGTAACCATTCCTACTAATGCCACAAAACTTGGTTCTCCTAGAATTCTACAGATCATAGTCAGTAGGACCCATAGGCGTAGCTTAAACCTCCTGGGCCCTAGTGCAAAATTAAAGAGCCCCCACATACCATGTGCCATTTATTAATACTGGTATATTCCTATGAAGCAGAGGATTCTTTGGGCCCTCTTAGGCTTCAGGGCCCAGTAGCGTTACCCCTGCATCCCCTATAGCTACACCCCTGATAGGAACCCAGGGGAACCAGGTGTTGTGGCTAAAAAATGAATGGTAGAAGGCAACTGTGTTACAGACGTATGAAGCAAGCGAATACTGGGAAGTGTGAACATCTTTAGAACGGAGGAAAAAAAAAAAATCTATGTGTCTGGTCTAACCAAGAGGACACCAAGTGCTGCTCATGGTGGTATATGCCCATAGCTCCCAGGACTGAAAATAACCCTGTGTAGTCTCTGCCACTACCAGGTGAGTCAGAACAGGTCAGTGGTACCATGCTGCCATCTGCAGGTAGACTGCAGCATTACAGGACATTGAACTTATTCTTTTAAAACACAAGCACAAACCTCACAAATGTAAATTTATTCTCACAAACTGGATGGAAACAATTCTAGAGGTAATAGAATAATTGATGGAGGCAGCGGGGGGGGGGGGAGGTCTTCTATTGCTGCCTTGTCAAATTCCTATTGAAGAAATCTACAGTCAGCGGCTTCCCACTTTGAAGATTCTGTTTATGCCGCAAGTACAACCGGGAACAGAGTGGCCCACATAGGGGCAGGGAAACACATGGTGGGCTCAAAGGGTGTCAGGCCTGGGGCAGCTTTTCAAGGAGAAAGGCAAAGAATAAGAGGCAGAAAGCAAGCACCAGAGTGCAAGGTTTGGGCCTCAAGACAACTCCAAAGGTGGGGCCCCAAGACTAAGGGGACCAGAAATTTTAGGAGCAAGAGAGGGACGCACACCACCCCAAAATTTTCATAGACCACTCCCTCTTTCACAAAATGTCAGGCACACTAAACACAACTACTGTGTAACGGCTCTGCAAGAAAGCTAATTGAGGGGGTTTGGCGTCACCCAGCTTTCCTTGACGTTGAAAAGCCTATTCAGCCTCCAAAAGAACTGTCAAATGCTGCTAAACTGTGCCTAAACCGTTACCCTAGAACCAATATTTCCAACATACAGTGACCATATAGTGGTAGATACCAGTGTACACAGGCTCTGCAGACTGTATATAACCTCCATACAGTTACCATATAGTGGTAGGTACCAGTGTACACAGGCTCTGCAGACTGTATATAACCTCCATACAGTTACCATATAGTGGTAAATACCGGTGTACACAGACTCGTTCCTATATAGGCCCAAATAAAGTAGGTATATATGTCCCCATAATCTGTAGGGTAGGCAGGCATAGATCCCCCATTACTAATGTGCCAAAGTACCACGGGGCACCAAACACATATGCTAGGGGCTTCGAAACCTTAGGCACCATTTATGACCGCACATACACCACTTCATATATTCAGGTGCATTATACCCCCCCAAAAAAAAAAAAAAATGCAAAAAAGTTGTGTCAAGGGGTCAAAGTTTTATACATGTCACCTGTAGTGTAAAATGTGACAAAAAGTGGCGCATTCTTGGGCTGGCGTGTTGCAGTGTGGACTTTGGACACTTTTTGCAACTGCTTCACAAGAAGGGGGTGTGGTCAAGGTGACACTGCGCCAAAATTCTGGCATAAGATATTAGGGAACCGAGAAGTGGCCTAAAGTCTAAAAAATGTATCAAAAGGCCTGAATCCATGTGATCAGTGGCAAAGATACAGCGGTTGCAGCTGCGACTGAGCCTACAGGCCCCATCTAACTACACGCTGTATTGCTGGGTCATAGCATTTACACTGATACCAGCCACATAAGCCACTGAAGGCAGCGGCACGATACAATGTCATCGTGCCACTGCCTGTATTAGGCCCTAGTAGAGGTCAGAACTGCTGTTCCGGAGTGGGCAGTGTGATGACGTCATGCCGCCCGTGCCAGTAGACAGGTGTTCGGCGGAGGAACAATCTGGAGAGCCAAGGTGAGAATTTTAATTTTTTTTTTTTAATGGGGGAGGGGAGGAATACCCATCACAACTGGCCCTGCCTACCTACCTAACAGAAGGGGCCCTATACTAAAGGGGGACTATCGGGAGAGAGTCTGCCTACATATCTGACTAAGATCTAACCTACCTAAAAGAAGCGTCTTCCTATCCATCTGTCTAATTCCAGGGGGTTGCTTACTATATGGAGTGTGTTCCTACCTACTGGTGGCACAAATGGGGGCCTAATTATCTAATGGGGGTACTTTCACGGTTTGGAGTCCAACATGTTTGTGTTGTAAGTTCTGCAGGAATAAGTCATCATGGCAGTCTGGACCAGATGGAGAAAGAAAAGGGAAAGAACGACTCATAAGATGTCACCTGTGAGTCACTAAATGTAACTGCCCTGTAATCACTTACACGGCTGTAGAGCTATCTACCACTATATGGTCACTGTATGGTGGCAATAGTGGTCTTAGTGTAATGGTTTATATTCAGTAACAGTACAAAAGTATTATTCAAAGAGTTTATGGTGGTGATATGTGGTCATGGTGTGGCGGTGTTATTTGGTCCTTGCATACTGTTATTGGAATTATTGGTCTTGGCAAATTGAATTGGTCAGTAACAGTATAGTGGTATTACTTACTATATCGTAGTGGTATGTGGGGTATTATAAAATAGTCCCCATTTGAAATTAATTTTATTCCATTGGAAGATTCCTTTTAATAGAAATAACTTTTTGCAGCTCGCTACACCGCAGACATCCGTCACGCCAAGTAGGGAACTTGGTGGAACGTAGCGACCCACAGACTGTCTGGGAGTAGAGCTGAAGTTTTGCACCCGGGTCCATGAGTCTTTGGCTACACCCCTGCATGTGATAAATCTGGTGCATTTGTTGACTAACCAAGTTTAACCCCTTAACCCACCTGGACGTATGAGTACATCCTAGTGGCGATAAAGGGCTGTGTAGCACGATCACGATGCAATCCCGCTACACAGCCACCGGGTGTTAGCTGCTAATTGCAGCACGGGATAGTGCTATCCTGTGTTGTTTAACCCCTTAGATACCGCAAAGATGGCCACTACACCTAAACCAATGAGAAAATCCGACCGGCATTTGGTCTTTGCTATGTAAATGCACCATAATAGTGTACTTTTCTAACATGTGCTCCAGTGATGAAACAGCCCCATGTCTGCACTATTTACTGTCACTGGAGCACACGTCAGAATGATAACATTTTTTTACACCATTAACAATCACTAGAGTACAACACACATTTTGCACACAGTACTTAACATGGCTCTTCTATCACGATCGTTCAGTATAAAAAAATCCGCTTCACTTAATATAGAAATAGTGCTGTATATGTAATAGGCCTATCGGGTAGCATTCACATTAACTTTCCCATATTTATGCATTTACACAAACTTCTTTAGTGATTATCAAAAAGTCCATATATTTTAGACCATAAAACACCGCAATACAATCAGCATCGTGTGAAACATTTATTACAAATAAGTTGTTTGTGGCCTTTGTGACTAAATGCATCTATCACTGTAGTGCGGGTTAGTAAATGATGTGCACATAAGGGGCTGTTCCATCACTGGAGTTCACATTGGTAAGAGGTGTGCGGACTTGGGGTTGCTCTGTAACTAGACCGCATGTTAGCAAAACGTTCAGACATGGGGTTGTTCTAACACATGGTCTAGTTAGAGAACAACCACATGTCTGCAAGCCTATTACAAACACGCATGCCAGTGCCGCAACCCCCCCCCATACCTGCACATCCATTACAAACACGCATGCCAGTGCCGTATCGACCTCATGTTTGCACTGCATTTACTAAACATGCACTATAGACAGGTTTATACTATACTTTAGATTCTAGACCGGTTTGGGCATGGTGGGCCCATTTCAGGAAGAAAGGTCATGTGCAGTATATAAGAGCTTGTGCCACAGCTGTAGGATCTCAAAGTTTTTTTCATATATTGTAGATAGAATAAATGCTTCTTTGGAGATTTCCATGTGTTTTTTCGCCCTTTTAACAGCTGTAGGATGGGCCCCAAAAATTCACTGACAGGACCCAAGAATTGTTCTATAACACAGGTTATAGAACAATTCCATGTTTGGACACTTTTTACAAACAAGCACTATAGCTATATAGAGGAGCCCCACATTTGCACACCTTTTACAAACACACTATAGTTATAGACCAGTCACATTTTTGCACCCTATTTACTAACATGCCTAAATCTTACAACTTTCACATTTCAAACACTATTTATATAGCATCAAGCATTTTGAACAGTGATACAGCTTCCTGCAGCTATAAGCTGCTCTCACCTTCTTTGCCTGTCTCCAGACCCTGCAGTGCATAAAGGAAAGATGTCCCCCTGGTGGTCCGTTTAAGAGGTTGCACTACCCAACCCCTGTGCATTACTAATTACCAGCTTTGTAATGAACATTAATGATCTGTGCAATCAGCAGCTGCGAAAGAAAACCTGCACAACTTCCATTCATCTGCTATAACATAAGGCTGGGTTTACATGTTGCGTTTTGGTTGCATTTGTCAAAAAAATGCAAGCGATAAAAATGCAGATGGAGCAGGTGTTTTTGTGAATAAGGCTCAGTGCACACTGCGTTCGACTATATGTCAAAACATATACGTTATAATGTATATGTTAAACATATGCCAAACGTGCACTGTTTGGAGCAGAAGTTTGACATCCAGTTTTTTTTCCTATTTTTTTTACAGAACTGTTCTGACGCAGGTAAAAATGGATGTGTTTAACGTGTTCATTGACTCATATAGGTGGACAGATGAGCAACGTGCATTGACATTGTGTCCGTTTTTACACTTTCCGTCAAATCTGAGTTTCATTTTAACAGGTGGAGGATGCAGGGCGATGCGCTTTTTCAGGTTAAAAAAAAGTATGTTACAGTATACTTTTTTTTTACAATGTATGTCAGTGGAAAACGTATCCTAGTGCATGTTCCCGTTGTAAATAAACCTTCCCAAAAAAGATAAACAAACCTACCCAATCAAATTGCAACGATATTTGGGGGACAACCAATAGAAAAGCTAGTAAAAAAAAAAAATGGATGTCAGACATTTTCTCCAAACAGTGCACGTTTGGAGTACGTTTATGGCTTCTGTTTACACTTCTGCGCCCAAACCACGCGTAACATATAGTATTTTCCTGAATGCTGTTGTATAGAATAGTGTACACTCCTGCACTATTATATACTTTATTTTGTGCTATACGGCTGTATACCGGCCATATGGAGGCTGAAAGGGCATGTGTTGGTCTCCACTACACCATTTAACACCATGGATAGGTTTAGCCTATACATCAGGAATTTTCTACACACACACTAAATAAACATCAATAATATGTTTCTTTTTAGCTGTTTTTATTTTCTGATTGTAGAATTTTTAATTCTGTTGTCTGTATAGATTCTGGGGCGGCCATCTTGCCTGAGCTTCTTTAAATAGCATTTAGAGAGATGCTTTACAGCAGCTGTGTGGACCTAGGAGCCTGTGGACTGGATCAGTCCCATTGACTTCTATAGGAGAGTTTTCTAGGCTCTGTGACCTGGGAAGAAGTCAGTGTGAAGACAAGGTAGGTATCGGAACAATCCAATTCCATTGGATTCCAGCACGGAACAATCCAATTCCATAAAAAGTTACTAAGGACGGCATTTATGAATGGGGCTGTGCCAGATATCTGCCGTCTTTTCAGCCTGATTACAGCCCCGTTCATGCATTTTTAAATCTCCCGCATGCCATTCTGGGCGCATTACAAAGCGCAAGTGGCACTCTGTAATTTGCCTCGGATCGGGAGGCGGGGTGCACTAGAACAGTACAAAGCTGTAGATTTATAGCTGCAGTACGGAAATTCTAGGCGCATTACAGCTAGAACAGGTAGAGCACTTTCAAAGTGGTTTACCTGAGCCAGAACTGTCGCCCGAGAGCTGGAATGCATCTGATTTATGACTCGCTGTATAGCGAGCTCATAAATCGGGCGCATTCTATGCCTTTTCTATGCACATGAAATTTGCCGTGTTAGGCTATGTTCACACGGCTTAACTGCGGGCCGTAATTACGCCATGCAGTTACGCCGTGTGGACAGGGGCGGGGCGGCACTTCGCCGGCCCATAGACAGTCACTGCTAGCGGCGCGTATACGCCGCTAGAAAGTTACATGTCAATTATAGGAGACGTAATCCATAGTTCTCTATGAGAACTGTGAATTACCGTAATGAATGGGCCATTTACAGCCCGTAATTGGCGCACTTCGAAGCGTAATTCCGGACCGAAATACGGCCCATTTTAAGCCGTGTGAACATAGCCTAACACGGCAAATTTCATGTATGTCGCCTTAAATGTTTATTGAAGAAAACAACCAGAAAATGTGAGACACAATAGTGTGAACATGGTGGATTTGGACACTGATTCTAGGTATGGATACTATGTCCAGAATCAGCGTCCGATCTGATGTGTAGTTTCCATGCCTACAAAGAACTGATGTGTCAATTCTCTGGGGATTTTTAATAAAGTATAAGAGGTAGAAATCTGAGCAGTACTGCGCGAATTACGGGCTGAAATACGTCCCAGCAATTACGGTAATGCACAGTTCTCATAGAGAACTATGGATTACGTCTCCTCTCCCTGCTCGGACAATACGGCGAGCAGAGAGAGAAGTGACATGTCAATTATTCACAGCGTATACGCGCCGATAATAATGCATGTCTATGGGGCCGGCGAGCTGCCGGATCCCCCGATCCACCCCCGTACACACGGCGTAATTGGGGGGCGAAATACGTCCCGCAATTAAGCCGTGTGAACATAGCCTTAGGGTATGTTCACACTATGTATTGCGGTGCATACAATACACGAAGCAGTACATCGTGTGTTTCGGGAGCTCGCGCGTACAACCGCGGCGCGGGGGGAACGGAAGCCCGATCCATAGACAGGCGTTGCTCGCTGTGCGTTTTCACCGCAAATAATTGACATTTCACTTACTGCATCTCCCTGCGCGTACAATACAATCGTATTGTACGAGCGGGGAGAGGAGGCGTAATCCATAGTTCTTTATGAGAGCTATGGATTACCGTAATTATGGGGCGCATTTCCCTGCGGGTATACGTGTGAAAATACCCTAAGGCCGTGTCCACACGGCTTATCCAAGCCGAAATTGCGGGCCGGATCCCGCCCGCAATATGGCTTGAATAAGGGGCGGGGCCGGGGGCGGGGCGCGGCGGCGCTGCTCGCCGGCCCCATAGACTTGCATTATCCACGGCGCGTATTGCGCCTGGATAATGTGCATGTCACTTTCTCCCCACCCGGCGCGCAGTACGGCGACAATCCACGGCGAAATAAGCCGTGTGAACATGGCCTAACAAGTAAACAATGCTGTCAGCATCAAAAAAGTTGGATCCTATTTTAGATCCGTTTTTAGATGCGTGTTTGGATCTCTGTTTCGGACCCTAAATGCACCCAAACATGCATCTAACAATGTGCAGTGTGATTTACAGTGCTTTCAATGTAAAACGCGCATCGGCGTTCATATGAGTGATCACCGATGCGTGGTTACATGTGTTTTTGTGATGCGTCTCTCAGATCTGTTCAAAGAGTTGTCATGTCAATTCTTGATCTATTTGACGCAGCAGATGCCCTACTTAAAACCGTAGGGTGCGTTCCTGCAGCAGCCAAAATGCACGCACCTGTGTGTCGGATGCATTTTGGATGCGTTTTTTGGATCCAAAACAGATCCAACACGCCGTGTGAACATAGCCTATGACTCCTTTCACACAATGGATTTGGACCCTGGTTCTGATGCAGATTCAGTGCTGAATCAGCCCCAGCATCCAATCCGACTGAAATCCGGCTTGCGTTATTCCCCATGGAAAATCAGTGTCATTGTTCACACAACGCTGATTTTCCTCACTGTTGATTTCTGTTCAGTATTGTCAATTCTTTGAGGTGGATTCCGCGCCTTCCATCATAAAATATAGTTACATATACTGTAGTTACATACTATGTCTGAATAAAGACATCTGTCCATCAAGTTAAACCAAGGGTGGGAAAAGATGTGAATGAAGGGAGGGGGATAAGGAGTTTTTTAAGCTTAGTTTCTCCCACTGATGAAGGCTTTGGAATCCATGAGGCTTAGGCTTAGTGCACACTGTGTTTGGCCATACATTAAAATGTGTACATTATAACGTATGCGTCAAACGTGTGCCAAATGTGCACTGTTTGGAGCAGACGTTTGACATCCGTTTTTTGTTTTCAATTTTTTTTACTAGCTTTTCTATTGGCTGTCACCTGTTTTTCCCTGCAATTTGATTGGATAGGTTTGTTTATATTTTTATGACGGATACAAACGTATACATTTACAACATGGGCACAAACACTAGGATCCGTTTTCCATTGACATACATTGTAAGAAAACACATACCTTAACAGCTCCATTTTTTTTAAACTTGAAAAAGTGCAGCGCCCTGCGTCCTCCATCTGTTAAAATGAAACACATATTTGATGGAACGTGTAAATATAGACATTATGTCAAGGTACATTGCACCTCCATCCACCTATATGAGTCAGTGCACACGTTAACGCAACAGTTTTTTCCTGCATCAGAACAGATCCGTCATCCGTTCAAAATAACGCAGCGCGCACAAAGCCCAATTAGGTCCATTATTTCCCTGCTGAGTTATAAACCGATTACGAAATCTGCAGCTGCGGCTTCTTTCCGCCCAGATATTAGATGTGGACTTTATAATATAGATGTGGGTTACACCATGTTTTTTGACAAAGGAGTAGCTCAATTTCAATGAGGCTAATTTGCATTTCAGCAACACAATGGGGAATCCGAGCGACTCTGTGACAAAGAAGTGACGTCACCTCTTATTTTTCCACTTTGCGGCACAGATTTCATGCAGATTTTGATCAGTCATGTGAATATATCCTTATGTCACTTATCCCACTCTCACAGGCTGTCATAAGAAGGGCAGCTTTGCAGGTTGGGTGTTTTTTTATTTTTTCTCTCTGAATAATGGAGGTCGGTGACCCAGTGAGAGGCCTGATTGGCTCGATTGAGAGGTAAAGATAGGATAGGACTGCCCGATTTGAGACCACGTTGAAAGTCGTGGGCAGCTTAAACATGTTCTGATCAAGATATGTGAACCGAGAGTCTCAAAGTTTTTTCATGTATGATAGATAGCATAAGTGCTTCTTTAGGGATTTCGACGTAGTGTATTGCCCTTTTTGCAGAAATGTGCCGCTGGCGGCGGTCTGTGTGTGTACATGTATAATTACATGTGTGCCGCAGCCCTGCCAGTGGCACCCAGGTTTGCATACGTTTTTTCAGAAATGTTTTTGTGTGCAGAAACATAAGTTATACTTGGTGTACATTGATTTTAACCTATATGGAAAGGAAGGGGTGCTTCCATTTTGGGTTTCTGTCCCCGCCCACTCTCACAGGCTGTCATAAGAAGGGCAGCTTTGCAGGTTGGGTGTTTTTTTATTTTTTCTCTCTGAATAATGGAGGTCGGTGACCCAGTGAGAGGCCTGATTGGCTCGATTGAGAGGTAAAGATAGGATAGGACTGCCCGATTTGAGACCACGTTGAAAGTCGTGGGCAGCTTAAACATGTTCTGATCATGATATGTGAACCGAGAGTCTCAAAGTTTTTTCATGTATGATAGATAGCATAAGTGCTTCTTTAGGGATTTCGACGTAGTGTATTGCCCTTTTTGCAGAAATGTGCCGCTGGCGGCGGTCTGTGTGTGTACATGTATAATTACATGTGTGCCGCAGCCCTGCCAGTGGCACCCAGGTTTGCATACGTTTTTTCAGAAATGTTTTTGTGTGCAGAAACATACGTTATACTTGGTGTACATTGATTTTAACCTATATGGAAAGGAAGGGGTGCTTCCATTTTGAGTTTCTGTCCCCGCCCACTCTCACAGGCTGTCATAAGAAGGGCAGCTTTGCAGGTTGGGTGTTTTTTTATTTTTTCTCTCTGAATAATGGAGGTCGGTGACCCAGTGAGAGGCCTGATTGGCTCGATTGAGAGGTAAAGATAGGATAGGACTGCCCGATTTGAGACCACGTTGAAAGTCGTGGGCAGCTTAAACATGTTCTGATCATGATATGTGAACCGAGAGTCTCAAAGTTTTTTCATATATCCTTATGTGGCACCAAAATGCTGCAAGTTGTTTCTGTGAATTACATTGATTACATTCATTGCAGTTAGATCAGATCTGTAGACCAGTTCAGAAGAAACACGACAAAAAAAAAAAAGTAATATGAGATGGAACATGCTGCAATTAAAATCTATATACGGTAGATATAAAGCAACTCTCCACTGAAAAGCTCCAGTTACTATACTTTGGGGTAAAACGATACAATACTATGACAAGCAGAGTGTGCACACATGTCGAGTAGGGGCTCTTGAGATGGACAGCAGCAAGACTAGATGACATGGGATTGTAGTCTATGGGGACTGGGTGATGGCCTCTGATCCAACAAGGATCTGAGAGGGTGACTGCCTCTTATCTCCCCTTTGTATGCTTGGCTGATCTGCATCTGTACATTTATATTTATAGGTGATAGCTGATGGACAGGAACATACAGAAAAATCGTAGTAAAAGCTGGTAGCACTCATGGTCCTCACACCCACTAAATCTTGGTGGTGCTATTATTAAATGTTTCAGAACACAAATGGAACAGAATATAACAAAATGACTACGTCACTCTGTAACTCTGCAGGAGTCTCACTCTTGGACTGTGTTACTTCACACAGGCCTCCATTTAGGACTTCCAGATGGATGGCCTCCACCTAACCAGGCCCCTCAGGGCTCTACTGCACCACCTCTTCCCCTCATCATGCTTACTCATTAGTACTGTAATATCCAGACCACCTCTCATACTTCAGGGTATCACTGTTTATCCCACTAAGTTGGCTTCTACTACAACCCTACACTGTACCCAACTGCAGCTCCATCTGGGTATAATCTCAGTTGACATCCCTTCTGCAACCTCAGCAGATTCTACCATAGCCAACCCCACTATGGCTGACAATGTACCCAGAGCCATCTTAACAGAATTATGGGCACCTGGGCATAGCACTGCAGTGGGCCCTGCCTAAATACATGACATCACACTTGGCCATGCCTCAAGCACACCCATATTATCACATCAGTTATGTCTGCAGTCTACAAGACTATTTGGCAGGGAGTCTTTGGCTCCCTTCTCTACCTTGGTTTTTAACTGTTTGCACATCCTAAAAACACACAAACAGTTAAATAAGCAAAGCCAACCAAGGGATCCAAGATATGTTTCTTGTATTCCTGTGACATTCATACACCCCTTGGGGACCCTATACTTGTGGGGCCCCTGGGCAACTGCCTACTGTTCCCAATGGAAAAAATGGCCCTGAATGTACCCCACCGATATCACTTCAGAGGCGGCCTACATGGTTCACCGGCAGCTAACTTCCTCCATAACCAGACCTCTCTAGACCAAGACTAACAAGTAGTTACTTCCCATGTTAACCTTCCAGGTCTTGCTCAGCCAAGCTGCCATTTGCTCCTGTCTAGAGGCTCTCCCGAGCACAGCGTAACTTCTTATACCTGCAAGCTTCATGGTGGCCGGTCACTATCATCTGGAGTGTTCAATGAGAACTGCTCCAACCTCTAGTCCACCACTTCAATCGATTGAGCCTACACTGTCCTCCCCCAGAAACTCTCCAGGTGCACAGGCCTAACTGTTCCTTAGGCCAAAACGCATTGTCAATAGTTACCATACCCAGACCATCCACACTCTCCTCACTAGTACCAAACATCTCTCTTTATCTACTTGTATCTGCTCCATCCAGCAAACTGGCTTCAAACCATACTTCTCTTATCATAATCAGGCTTTTCCTGTGCCTAAGCAGATCTCTATACTTCTGCCTATATTACTTCACATTATAACGTGAAGAATATAGATGTATATACCACCAAAAAAATTAATTCTTCTTCTTCATTCATTTCAACCCTTGGATACTCTGTAGGCCAGTCCTCATTGCTATGTCATTCTTGATGGTGTCCAACCAAGGGGCCTCTGCTTTCTCTTGTCTCCTACTAACAACCATCCCAAGCAGCACATCATTTTCTAGTGAATTCGGCTTCATCGAACGGCCAAAATCAATCAGTTTCTGTCTGGTGATCTCGTCTTCCACGGACAGTTAAGGGTTTAATCCCTTAAAGAATTTATAGACACGTTCATTTTTATCTCTTCGCCTTAAAAGAGCAATAACTTTTTAATTTTTCCATCTACATAGACATGTCAGGGCTCTTATTTTGCGGGACAAGATGTACTTTCTGATGGTGTTATTCATATTACCATGGAATATACTGGGAAACCGCAAAAAAAATTCTAAGTGGGGCAAAATGTGAAAAAAACATACTGGTGCCATGTTTGCAAGGTGTTTTATGCCATTCACTCTCTGGTATAAATGATGTATTATCTGTATTCTACAGGTTGATACCATCCCTGCAAAACCAAACATGTAGGGTTTGCATTTTGTTCTAGTACCATAAAAAAATCCAAACATTTTCTATTTTTGACATTTGTTCCACGGCTCCATTTTCTGCGACCAAGAACTTTTTTGCACTTCCACCCATAGACCTGAATGAGGAGGCAAGTTTTTCCAGCCTGAAGTGTACTTTTTATTGGTACCATTTTGGGATAGATGCATATTTTGTGATCAGTTTTATTTCAATTATTAGGGGACGTGAAATGACCAAAAAAAACTGTTTTGGCGTTTGGAATTTTTTTTTTCTTCTACGGTGTCCTTCTACAGGATAAATTATATCATAATTTTGGGCGCTGCAATACCAAATATGTGTAACTTTTCTATTATTTATTTCTTTTTATTTGTAAAATGGCAAAAGAGGGATGTTTTGAATTTTTACATTTTTTTTTTTTTACCTGTACTTTGAGTTGCCCTAGGGTGCTTGACCAATGGAGGACGTGATCATGTGTACACCTTGAGGCAAAAAGTAGTAAAATAAAAAACATGGCGGCTAGACGCCGCCATGTTAACCGATTGGGGCCCCACAATCTCACTGCAGGGGCCCCGATCAGAGTGAGGAACGGTGCGCGGCACAGTTTCTCATTCATTTACACGCCTCGGCCACATCTAAGGGGCTTCTAATGGCATCTAAGGGGTTGAACAGCACGGAATGGAGCCAGCTCCATTCCGTGCTGTTGCCGACAGGTGTCAGATGCAATTAGCAGCCAGCACCCGCGAGCTATGTAGTGGGATACCAGCGCAATCCTGCTATCTAGCCACTTAGCAACACTGGGAACGCCAGATTGGAGTTAGGAAGGAATTTTTTCTCTAACATGAGGACAATTGGCTTCTACTTCATGGGGGGGCTTTGCCTTCCTCTGAATCAACACTATAGGACAATAGAATGAACTGGATGGATGCCTTTTTTCAGCCTTACAAACTATGTAACTATGTAAATCTCACCGAATTTTTAGGGGGTCTACTGCATATACACTTAGCTAAGGCTTTCTTCACACTGCATTTACCATGGTGTACGCAGTAATCGTATTCCTAGACCCCCATTACCTGAGGTAAGGCCAAAGAGAGTGTCCTTCTTGCCTCTGCGCAGTATACATCTGGGTTTGCTGTATGTAATTGTGCGGGGATGACACTATTCCATACAGCTGGATACAATTAAAAAACATTTTTATTTTTTAACATGGGACCGTATCTATGGCTGATGTCAATTACTAGCACAGGTTTATATTGGAACTATACGTCAGCCTAAGCAGAATGTGTGTATTTATGGGGCTATTTGGCCGGCAGCTGTTGTTTATCTATGAACAGTGGGGAGATTTCTAGAATCAGACAAAGTCAGCTCCTAGTACTATAATGACTTTACCACGTTCATCTGATCCACGTTTTATTTACCCGGTAAACAGTAAGTGAACAATTCCTTCAGTACTCGTTGTATTTGCAGTTTGGATGTAATGTGTATACACTTCCCATGGAATGCTAATTACCACTGATGGTATGGATGGTAAACGGGAAGCAGAGGATCCTGATGAGGTCATGAGGTCGCCTCCGTACCCGTTATACAGCTCATACATTTTTTTTTTTTTAAATCACATTTTAAAGTCACATTTTTTTTTTGTGGTAGTCATTCTATGAATTAAATAATATAGATTGGATCATAACCGACACATCGATACTTAGGCCCCATTCACTAAGCATTTTGGTAGCCCATTTGTGGTATCATTGGAATACCATAAAAATGTATCCAAACAGATATTACAACTACGCTTGCCCTATAGACATCCATGGCCCCCTCGCGGCTCCGCCACAGTGTTCATCGGGATGAACTGTTAAATTCTAACAGCATTCTGACAGATACCACGAACAGGCTGACAAATTGCTGTGTGAATGGGACCTTCTATGTATTTTTTTTTTTTTTTTAAATAATGTTTTTATTTTATTGGTAAAACAAGGTCTTTGTAATTTATTTATATGTTCTTTATTGTTTTTTACTTTTATTATACATAACAACATTGTCACGAGTGGCCCCACAGCCCGTACTTACCCTGCCGCACTCCTGCTTCCCTATGCTCCTCTGCTGGCCGGTGCACTCGACCTCGCTCGCTAGACCGCGTGAGCCGGCTCTCTGAGATTTAATGGGCCAGCGCGCCGGTATTTGGTTAAAGGGGTTGTCTCACTACACTGATTCATCTCACCTCAATCCTTTTTTCTTGGTTTCACTTTGAATTCAGGAGCGTGTTTACTGGCTTCTACTAGGCTGCAGCCTATAAGGATAGATCAAACAGTTCTGTAGCTATAGCGACCTGAGGAGCTGATGCAGCCCATACAAGAGGGGATATCTCAGAATAGGTAGGTCACCGGTAATGGACATATATTGTAAAGTGACTTGTTTTTGCAAGATCTTTAACATAAAAAAAATCCCTGTAGTGAGACAACCCCTTTAATTGCCAGACGCTGACCCTATATATCTGGGACACGGCAAATACTTCTCTGCCGGATCTGTTGCACATTAGAGAAAGTATTCCTTACTGCGGTCCTATCTTGCCGTTTTCCTGACCCATTTCTACTTTTCCTGACTACGAACCTTTGCTGCCTGCCCTGACTTTCCTGTGAGTTTGTTTCACGATTCAGTACATCGCTGCACCATCGCAAGCAAATCGCGTCAGGCTTAGCGACCTGGTAGGACTCCTGCTGCAGCAAGCCCATCCTGCCTTGCGGTGGGTTCTGATAAACACCGGGACCTACTTAGATTCCGCTCCCTGGCGTGGTTTCTTGTGGTGGTCCAGAGGATCCACTACTCCTGCCATTACAAATATATTACAGTACATCACTGTATTGCTATGTATTATGCCTCTGACAGGCAGTCTGTTACACTTTGTGTCTGGCAGGGCCTAGTAGGCTTCTGTGCATAGCCGACCTGGAGGCTGTTATTTGGCCTCCGATTTTCATGGCACCATCAGCACCTTTCAGTTATAATGCCCAAGGCTCAAAGCAGGGCCGTTCCTAGGGGCGGGCAGGGCGTGCGGTCGCCCGGGCGCCGAGGCTCCGCTCACCCGAGGGGGGCGCCGCGGCCGCCCTGTCCGCCCGGAGGAGCGCCCCTGACTCTGCGCAACTGTTTTATAACAGTCGCACAGAGCCAGCAGCTGCAGGGAGGAGGTGGGACGGATCGTTCCCGTCCTGACTCCTCCCCTGTATCAGCGTCACCGGGGGCGCACCGCTCTCACCGCGCCCCCTGTGACGCTCGATCTCCTCGGCTGGTAGCTCTGCCGCCTAGGAGATCCCTGGGAGCTGCGTGCAGCGTAAGCAGCGTGGTGACGTCACGCCACTTACACTGCTCTGCAGCTCCCACTGCTGAGCAGCTCCGGACCGGGAGGCGCGGACCCAGGTGAGTACTCTTTTGTTATTTTATTATAATTACTTACAGGGGGCATCACTGGCTACAATGGGTGGCTCCTGGCTACAAGGGGGGCATCCTGGCTACAATGGGGGGCATCCTGGCTACAATGGGGGGCATCCTGGCTACAATGGGGCCACACTGGCTACAATGGGGCCATCACTGGCTACAGGGGTGGGCATCAACTGGCTACAGGGGTGCATCTCTGGCTACAAGGGGGCATCTCTGGCTACAAGGGGGCATCTCTGGCTACAAGGGGGGCATCTACTGGCTAAAGGGGGGCATCACTGGGTACAAGGGGGCATCAACTGGCTACAGGGGTGACACATGGCAACTCTGGCTACATAAACGTATAGGGGCATCACTGGCTAGCATTTAACGGGGGGCTACTACATGGCTACAGGGGGCTACTACATGGCTATAGGGGGCTACTACAGGGCTACCATATGAGATGCTATAGATGGGGAGTTTGTATAGAGATAGGAATTGGTTGGAAAATGCTGATAAAGTGAGGAGTCTTAAGATATTTGTTTTGTAAATTTTACAGTGAAGAGTCAGGAGTAGTCTTCATGGCGTCTGGGACAGATGGAGAAGAAGAGAAAGAACAACTCTTCAGAGACGTCACCTGTTAGTCACTAGATATAACTTAACTGTAACCATTTATATGTTTGCAGAGCCTGTGTTCAGCGGGAATCCACCACAGTATGGTCACTGTGCTATTGCTGGTAATTATCTGGTCATGATATCAGTACTATCTGGTTTGTATTCAGTAATGGTCAGTTTGTATTATTCAGTCACTGTGTGCTGGTGATATGTGGTCTTGGGATTCTGGTTGGTGTAGCAGTATTATTTGGTAACTGTATGACTATTATCTAGTAATTTTATATGTAGCAGATTGTGGTAAAGCTTTCTGTATATTTTAGATTTGGTTGATGGTGATGCACTGTGTTTCATTATGGCACATTATGTTACATGGGGGGCGAAATTTCTTCACCTCGCCCTGAGTGAAATTTAGCCTAGGAACTGCCCTGGCTCAAAGGTGTCACAAATGCACCCTGGGGAAACGTTCCAGTATTTATTGATGTCAACAATGGTAATAGGTTGAACCTGAGTGGTTTCTTTTTCCTTGGGACTGTACAGTAAGGCATGTGAGTCTCCCTCTCCATCCACACGTTGTGACTACGAGCCTCTTTCTCCCTTCTGCTTTGACCCCTGTATCACAACATCAATCTGACTGTAGGTATTGAGCACCTTTTCGTCTCTTGGTGTCTATCCCTCTTGTCTCCCTTCTCTTGCTCACTCACTCCATGAACTAACTCTAATTCCAGCTCTTGGTCGGTCTCTTCCTGACCCTCTCTTCCTCCCAGTGCTCCACTCCACCTACTGTTAGGAGGGTGATTTACTGGTCCAAGTTCTTCACAATAATATTGTAAGGGTGTTATGGGTGACAGAGGAAGCCAACCTCCGCTGTCAACCACCTAGATGCCATGGCAGTTATTGACAGTGGCATCTAGGGGGTTCAACAGCCAGGATTGTGGTCATCCCCAATCATGATCGTTGCATTGGGAACCCAGCTGTACATTACAGCTGGCTCCTGCTGAAGATGCACTGCTCTGGAGATTTGCCAACTGTTGCAGGGGTCCAGGAGATTTCAGTGTATATTATGTAAGCGATCGTGTCAGCAATGTGTGGCCGCCCCTTTAAGAGGTACCTGTCTGCTTGAGCCTCAGCCTAGGTTTGAAATGGAGTCTCAGGAGTTAAGTCCCCAATTCCAATCCCTGTCTGGGGCAGGGTGTTTAAACCCATCTGTTTGTTTTTTCAGTGCCTGTGATTGCTTCTGTGTCCTGGCTTTTGTGACTGTACAGATCTGCTTTATTGTAAGTGTTTCTCTTTTTCTGGACTTTGGCTCGGTTATTTTCCTGCTCTCTGATTTTGTACTGCATTCTCTCCTGGCTTTACTGACCTTACTTACCTACTTGTTTTCTGTTTTGTCAATGCCCTGTATGTGTGTTGTTTATTCTTTATCCGCTCCTTGTTTTGGCCAGGGTTGGTTGAGGATTAGGTTTCAGTGAAGGTTCGCCCTTTCCAGGGTGGTTGCTCTGTTTTAGGCACCAGGTACACATGATCACGATAAGACTTGAGATCAGGAAAAAAGATCAATATATCATCAAGATATACTACGACACAGACATATAGGAGGTCTCGGAAGACTTTATTGACAAAGTCCTGTTAGATGGCTGGGGCATCCCAGAGGCCAAAGGGCATCACCAGATACTTGAAATGCCTGTCACGGGTCTTGAAAGCGGTCTTCGATTCATCACCTTCACAAATACAGATCAGGTCTAGTTTAGTGAAGATTCTGGCTCTATGTAGATGATCAACGAGCTTGGAGATCAAGGGCAGCAGATACTGGCACCAGCAGGAGGAGACAGGTTATGGATAAAACCCTTTTGCAAGTTTTCTTTGATATAGAGCAATGTGCCCGACATGAGCTATATCGGGTAGTCATAGGTCCAATGAGGCGGAAGAGTCTATGCTTGCCCCTCATTAAAGACATCAGAAAACTCCTGATAAGGCGTCGGGAAACCTGGAAGCAGATTTAAGGCCGTTGAAGGAGAAGTGGTTCGAACCTGGCGAAGGGGTGTGAGACAACGAGACTGGCACTGTTGTCTCCAGCGAGTGACTTCACCAGTTTGCCAATCCAGTACAGGAGCATGCAGCCACAGAAAACCCAGAAGAACCACAGAGGTAGACCGTGGCATCACATGAAACGAGATCTTCTCTCTGTGGACTACAAAAACTTGAAGGAACAAAGGCTTGGTTTTATACTGGATATTGTCTTTCAAGAGTTCTCTATTAATGGAATAAACAACCAGAGGCTTGACAAGAGGAACCACTGGAATACGAAATCTGGTGATCAATGATGGATTAATGAAGTTTGTGGCAGAACCAGAATTTATGAAGGCAGCAACTTGAAACTTGGCCCCAGATGGGAAGCAGAGCATGACCGGCATGGTCAAACGAGGAGAGGATGTATGTTCACCTAGGACTGCCTCTTCCACGGAGCCTAGGCGCTGAAGTTTCCCAGATGAACTGGACAGTCCTTCAGGAAATGAACATGGCTAACAAAATACCAGCAGAGATTCTGGAGACTGTGAGTGCGTTCTTCCTCGGACACGTGGGCTCTCTCCCCTTGCATGGGCTCATCCGGAAGGGTTATCATTGCTGGTGAAACTCAAGCTGCCTAACAGCAAAACAGATTGTTGTTGCAAGAAGAATTAGGTCATCCAGAGAGGTTGGGAGGTCTTGGCCGGCCAGTTTGTCATTAATTCTAACAGCGAGCCCTTACCAAAATGCTGTTACAAGATCCTCATTATTCCAGGCTAGCTCAGAGGAGAGCATGCGAAACTGTATGGTGTACTGCCCCATTGTAGATTCGCCTTGACGTAGACGTAGCAGAGAAGTCACAGTGGAGTAGGTGTGCCTGGGTTCCTTCAAAGACTTTATGGAAAAGAATCCTCTCCCTCCCAGAGGGGGGTGGCCCAGGTCAGGGCTTTGCCAAACAAGAGACTAACCACACAGGCCACCTTGGCACGGTCAGAGTAAAACTAGTGTGCCATCATTACCAGATGGAGAGTAACCTGGTTTAGAAAACCCCAGCAATTTTTGGGGTTGGCACCGGAGTGTGGCAAGAGCGGCAAATGCAGAGCAGCACTTGAAGTAACAATAAGAGGTGGTGAAACAGGTGCAGTCACCGGCAGCCAAGCAACAATGTCTTGCAACCTCTCAAATAGGTATTCCTGCCGGACACCTTGTCAGGTTACTGCAGCCGCGACTTCCTGGATATCAGGAAGGGGCACCTGGGTGGGATCCATGGGCAATGTGTACTATTACGGAATGAGGTAGTGGATTCTCTGGATCACCGCAATAGATGGAAATGAACCACCTCAGCGAGCGGAGCCTGAGGAGCCGACTAGTAACCACCAGAGCCCGCTGCAAGGCCGATTGGACTTTGCTGTGGGTAACTCCCAGGTCGCTACCCCTGATGTGGCGTTTGCGGTGACAACAAAGAAGCAGACGTGGTACAGGAGGAGCAGGCTTGAGATAAAGTTAGGGCAGGCAGCAAACAGGACATGGTCAGGTCACTCGTGCAAAGGTTAGGGCTGGTGGCAAACAGGACATGGTCAGGTCACTCACGCAAAGGTCAGGGCTGGTGGTAGGCATTCAGGAATGTAGCACAGGTCAAATCCAGGAAACACAATCAGAATACACTAAGGTTCAAGTGAAACACAGCAACACAGTGGCGAGGTGAAGGGATGGAAATTACCTAATATAGGGATCAATGTGCGCCCATGATTATCAATCCTTTTAAATACCCGCACCCTAGGAAGCAGATATGAGCGTGCCGGTCAGTGTCCACATGCAGAGCAGGAGCGAGGCGAGGTGAGTACAGATGCCAGGGAAACAGAAACACAAGTGCGAACATGGTCTGGAGCAGGGACAGTGGTACGCCTTGTGGCAAAACATAATCTCTTTTGATAGGGAACAGGTGAATGGGAATGAATAACTTCTTAAATAAAAAAAATGGGAAAAACATGCTCAACCACCATTTAATGCCTGTTTGATGACATGAAAGCTAGGGGACCCTTGTTCCCTTTATAGGTTAGGGGTCCTGAAGATGGATATGTCATATTTGCTGAGACAGGAAAATCCCTTTAATGGTGGTCTGTCTGCAGGAGCGGCCAGTGCAGCTTCACAGTCATGACATGTCAGCGAGTGGAGCTGTCCGTCACCGTTCTCCCTTGCTGAGTGAAAAAGTGACTGACAGATTCTCTCCTCCAGTGGTTTCCCAACACCACAGCTTGATCTGCCTCAGTGGACTCATTAATATTGTGGATGTGCAGTCATTGACTCTGGACTTCAAAGTTTTATTTTGCCCCAGGCTTCATAATTTGCCAGCATTTGCTATAACATCATATAATAACCTTCATTTCTGGTAGATTGAGCGTCAAATTCTAATCTATTTTATGCTCCTGTGAATATTATCCTACAGGCATTACTAAGTTTTGGAAAATCTAAAGGCAATGTGTCTCCTTTCTACACAGTTTATAAAGGGGAAAGGGTTTTTCTTTTTTAATATCTGATCTTAAAGGCGTTGTCCAGAAAGCTAAAGAGAAAAAAAAAATCACACATGGATTAGGGATTGCCTGAGCCTTAATTTATCAACCTGTGTTTTCCATGCTAATTTGAGCTTTTCCTATGCTGTATGAGGCCTCCATCCTCTGCAGCCGCACAGCTACCTTTCCTGTTTGAAAGCTCTTACCTTTTGCCAATTAAAACTGCAAACCCCAAGATCCTTTGCTGCACTTTGTCTATCCTGTCTCTTTTAACCTAAATCTCAGTGCACACCCTGTTTCCTACCTTATCTTGGGGGCTTTGGGAGGCAGGACTATAGTGATGTGGCTTCAAACCCTTTTGGTCACCTAATCTCTTGGGCTCCACACAGAGATCTTTTCTGTATGTGAATACACAGACAGCTAATGAGCTTCTTGTGACCAAGCAGGATCCCCCAAACTACCGCCGAACAGTAGTAGGGTCTGCCATATTCTTCTTTGTGCAGAAAAGGGGCAAGGGTATAATTTAGGAGACATCCCTAGAGCATCCTCGGGAAAATGCAATCTCTTTTCTAATGTACTGCTACCTCCTTTATCACCCAGAGTATCAGATGTAGTAAGTCACTAAAAATGCTTTACCATGTATATTCAGTAAGTCAATCATTTGGTGGATTTTTACTTTAAAGTGAAAGTTACTACAGCTGCAACATATCATACATAATGTATTGTAGTGGAGTGCGGGATCTGTTTGAAGCGCTGACCACAGATATAAATGTCACAGTGCACACCATAGCCACTGTGATGGACCGTGGTCGTGCTGTGACTCTGCTGCGACCCCTGCGCTATACTCACCTGTCCCTGCTCCTGTCTGCGCATCAGATATGGGTCTTAGCTGCTTCCTTTGACTCCCTGGCATCTTGTGCGTGCACGAGCGCCCCCTAGGGTGCGCGTTGCACTACACGAGCATTTAAAGGGACAGTGTCCCAATTACCTGCCCAGTGACCTGTGACCCCTGGCTATAAAAGGAACTTCCTGCCTGGTCAGTTTGCTGTTGTCTACATAAAGCTTGACCATAGTTGCCAACTTTTGAAAATGAAAAAGCAGGAGATTTTAGTGGACACGCCCATCTTGTTTGTATGCCATCGCCCCTTCAAAAAGCCACACCCACTCCACCTAACTGCATAACGGCTTTGGAAGAAAGCCAGGTAGATGCCCTTATAGCCAGGTAGTAACCTCCCATAAGTAGGTAGATGCCCCTTACAGGCAGGTAGATGCCCCCCTTTGTTAGCCAGGTAGGTGCCCCCCTTTGTTGCCAGGTAGATGCCCCCATTGTTGCCAGGTAGATGCCCCCTCTGTTGCCAGGTAGTGTCCCCCCATTGTTTGTGCCAGGGCAGAGCGAGCCCCCATATAGCTAATAAAAATATAAATAATAAAAATCCACTTACCTCACCAGGCTCCTGCAGCGCGGCCCGACTCCGGACGATCTCCTCAGCGGCGCAGGGGGAAGTGAGAGCAGCCGCGCGTCACTCCCCTGCGCGCCACTGCGTCGTGACCTGTATGTGCGGCGGCACACACCGGTCGTCGGACATACAGGGGAGAGGAGGAGAGGAACGATCCCTCCTGCCTCCTGCCACAGCGAGACTCCGGGCGGGTGAAGCGGGCGCAGTGGCCGCTTCACCCGCCTGTAGGAGCGGCCCGGCGGCGCCAGAGTAGCGCACTAGCTCTACTCTGTCGCCGCGGCCATTTAAAGAACCGGCTGGCGGCGGGAGGAATGCCAACTCCCCCGGGAGGGGACCCCAAATAGCGGGACCCCCCCCCCCCCGCCAAAAACGGGGGGGTTGGCATGTATGAGCTTGACCCCTGTCTGCTGCACTACTGCTGTTCCAGTGTCTAGTGTTCCTTGTGTTACCTGTATGCTATCTGCTGCCTACCTGCAGCACCAGTCCGTTTACCTGATGTACCTCGGTCGTTGTACCAAGTCTGCTACTCTCCTGGGACTGCGCTACCTGCCTACGGCTATACCTGCTGTGTCCTGTTATCCATACCAGCACCGGCTGTCCTGTCCTGCACTTTGGCTACCCTTTGGCTACCTTTGGCCTAGAGGATACTGTATACTGACACCGCTGATCGTGCCAATAAATAAAGCACTACAAAATTTTTGGCAAGTGCTGAAAATGTGCTCATCTCCTAGTATCCAGAAGATGGCAGTATTTTGCACTTTTGTTCATTTTCCTATTCAATTATATGTGGTTGGGAGAAAATAAACTGCAACCCAAGCATCAAAGAGTGAGACTACACAGGTTGATAGGAAATAGTTATTCTGAGTGGATGGTCATCATCTGCCATAATCCTGAACAGAAATTTGGATAGAATGGGACACTAGCCCATGATCACAAAAAAGAACCGTGTTAACCACCATACAGTGTTTCTTCTATTGGTTTCTTTGAAAATCTACATGAATACTACATGTAAGATGGTATTCTCCTGCACATACAATACTATACAGTGCACGTAGGCAGAGACGTAGCTATAAGGGGTGCAGCAGTAGCAGTCGCTACCGGGCCCTGCAGCCTGAGGGGTCCCAAAAGCCCCATACCTCCCAAGTGTCCCTATTTTGGAGGGACAGTCCCTATTTTTCAACCAGGTCCCTTTGTCCCTCTGAGCTCTATAAATGTCCCTCTTTTTCATTTGGAAAATAGATTTGCGTCAATAAACTGACTATCGTGCTTTAAAAAGTATCTGATTGCGTCCTAGCTGTAAATTACATAACAACTTTCTTAATATTTCATCATTGGATACAATGCAATCCTGAAAATGTGT
Source organism: Phyllomedusa bahiana (assembly GCA_025379985.1). Taxonomy (NCBI): domain Eukaryota; kingdom Metazoa; phylum Chordata; class Amphibia; order Anura; family Hylidae; genus Phyllomedusa; species Phyllomedusa bahiana. The sequence continues at coordinate 247,904 of JAODAL010000184.1, read as the reverse complement.
CCCTTTGTGGCTGTCTAAAAAGTTGGCATGTGTGGTTAGAGGCGTGTCTTGGTATGATGGCACGTGTTTGGGTGTGGTTGCAGGCGTGGCCTGATATGTCCCTCTTTGCAATCTCTAAAAGTTGGGAGGTATGAAGCCCTCCTGCCAGATAAGAAGACATCAGTATTGTAAGTGGCACACGGTAATTGGAGAGCCCCCATTACACTTATTTGCATTAGGGCCTCTAACGGTCTGGAGGTGGATCCTCTGAACCACCGCAGGCGATGGCGTAAGCCCACACCAGGGAGTGGAATCTAAGTGGGTCCCGGTATTCACCAGAGCCCGCCGCAAAGCGGGATGGTCTTGCTGCGGCGGGAGTCCACCAGGTCACTACCACTGGCGGGGCTTGCCTGCGGTGGCGGCCAAGGGTAACGAGGAACAGGATCGGCAGCCAGGCTCGTAGTCGGGGACAGGCAGGAGGTCAGGACAGGCGGCTCTGGTTCGTAGACGGTAAACGTAGGCAGGAGGTCGGTACACGGTAAGGCAAGACAGGAACACTTTACGCTTTCACCACGGGAATATACACCAAGGATCCGGCGAGGGCCGGCAGGAAGAGGCCGGACCTAAAAAGGAGCAGTGCCCGGCAAGGACCAATGACCGGCGCACTGCCCCTTTAAATTTCAAACAGCCGGGCCGCGCGCGTCCTAGGGGGCGGAGCCACGCGCCGGGAGACCGAGACTGACTGAGCAGGAGCGTGGCCGGGTAAGTGGATGCCGGCGGGGGTCGGGACATGAGCGGACGCCAAACCCGACGTGCGGGACGGGGCTCCGCTGGGAGCAGGAGCACGGGCGCGCCTGCGACCCGGGACAGAGGTCGCAGGGGCGTCCGTGACAGGGCCCAAGAGCTTGAAGTTACGCTTCCTTCAGGCTCCATGTCAAGGGGCCACACAGACTCTGTACACTGTTTCACAGAATCTAAGCACACAGCTCTAAGGCCAGGTTCACACAGTGCAGTTTCTCAAGCACAATTTATTAACCCAAGAGGGAATGGAATCAAAAACACTTTGTGTTTTGTGCTCTCTTCTTTAGGTGGTGAACCCCAAAACAAGTGTTGCACTTCAGATCATGGTTAAATAAGAATATCAGCGAATTATGGTAGAATTTGTGGAAAAATCATCCCTAGCCCTAGCTAACAGGGGTTTTCTCACCATGGAGTTTCACAGTCACAGCCAGCTTTTGTTTCACTCTGGTCTTGTCAGGTTGTGGGTGGTTCTATAGCAGTGATTAGCATATTTAAGTTCTCTGTAACTTGCTGAGACATTACAAAGACAAAGCACAGGAGAGCTAATCTTTAGAAAACACAGCTACAAGTGCTCTGAGGAGTGAAAACAATTGCTTATCTGTAAACCAAAGCTAATCTTGTTAGAGATAATTAGTCTGCTCCAGTGAGCTTTCCTGACCATGGTGACATCACTCCATGCTCCATCAGATAGCAGATATATGGACAGGTACTCATAGAAACCTGTGTGCACACAGAGCAGATAAAATCTCTCTTATCTCCTGCCTAAAGTAAAATCAAAAGACCAAGTTAGAATTAGTAATTAGAAAAAGTCTTCAACTAACTGTCCCTACATGTTGAAAGCTAATCTTTGTGGTGAGAAAACCCCTTTAACCCTTGCTCTTACCGTAATCCCATTTTATGGTTAAGGTAGGGTTTAATAAAATAAATTTTGATCCAGGACATCCTGAATCCCAAATATTGTGAAAATTCGACCTAACTACTATTTAAGCAAGACTACCCACTCTTGTCTCTGTTGGATTGAAGCACTTATAAAGTTTAAAGGGTTTTTCTCAGCACAATGGGACTATTACCAAATACATTGTTGTTTTGATTTTGCTTTGGTCAGAAAATAAAGAAGATTTTATCTCCTCTTAAAGTACACAAGTTTCTTTGGTTATTGACCACTCCTCCCTGCTCTCTCTTATCTCTCATTGCTCCAAGCTGCCATCAGTCAGTTCCACCATGGTGAATCACTTTCTGCAGTCTTATCTCTAGCAACAAAGTTTGTTTACCTCACTGTCTCTAAACAAAAGCTAATCTTGTCAGAGATAATTAGTCTGCTCCAGTGAACTCTCCCGACCATGGTAACATCACTCCATGATTTCACTCTTTAGAGTTCTTTAGCCTTGTGCACTACACTTCTTAAATCTCCTATAGACAGGTCACTGTAAGGGTATCTTCACACAGCTTATTTGGACGCTGTTTTAGCATGCGGTTTTCGGAGCATTTCTGTGCCCAAAACAGCATCCAAAATGCCTCCAAAAAGCCCACAGTTCATTTAATTGATTCCTATGTAAAAAGGCGTTGTAGTTCACACAACGTGTGAATGTCTAGTTTTTACGCGCGTCTTTGGAAGCTGTTTTGGGCGCTGAAAAAGAAGTGTCATGACAATTCTTGAAGGCGCGTTTCTCTGCACGTTTTTGGCGCATTTTTTTACCTGGGTATTAATTTGTATGGGTGAAAACAGTGTTGAAAACCTCGTCCAAAACCTCATCCAAAAACGCGCCGAGAAACGCGTCTAAAACATCTTCTGAAGAAGCGCGTTTCAGGCGAGGTTTTGATGCTGTTTTGGGAGAGAAACGCTCTGAAAAATGGCACCACATACAGCTGTGTGAACCTACCCTAACAGGATCAGCTAGGAACAGCAGAGCTGATGTGCTCAGGGCCGGACTGGGAATAAAAATCAGCCCTGGCACTAAGCCCCCAGCAGCCCACATACAATATCCGCTTGAAAAATTACCCTTGTTCTCGCACCTCGCCACGGTGTAAAATAAACTACACTATAAAGGTGCTTTCACACAGAGTATTTTTGGTGCCTTTTTGATGTTTTTTTTTTGTGCAGAAAGGCAAGCATTAAATGTGAACATTTCGTAAAAAAAAAAGCAAAAAAATTTTGCCCCAAAAAACCGTTCTGTGTGGAGCCCCCTCTAAAGAAAGAAAGAAACGTGGTGCAGAGAAACCCTCATAAGGGGTCAGGTGGACTTGCTTTAAATCGGGGACAAGCCAACGGAACTTTTTTCAAGAACCAACTAACCTACAACCCCCAATCACATCACCGTGTCGGGTCCCCTCACTAAATACAAGCATGTTCAAACCCCCGAAGTAAAAGCCCCTGCCAGGGACTCCAGGGCGTTCTCTGTGGGGGTTGTTCTCTTCCCCTTTTTCTTCTGCTTCTGGCCAAAACCCCAAATGATGTTTTCCCCGGGTCTTTCCCCTTTTCCATTTTTTTCTCTGCCGGGTCAGCATGAATGTTTTTCTCCCGGTCCTATTTGCCCCTGTAGAATTTACCACAAAACGTTTTAGGCCCCTCCTTTTCCGCTTTTCCTTAAATTCCCCAAAACAGGGTATTTTAGACCCTAAAAATTAGAAAAAAAAAAAATGTCAGAAAAGGGGCAAGTAATGGGTAAAACCCCATTGGGTAGGTAAACAGGCCTTCCCCCAGGGGGTAACTGGGAAAAAGCCGGGGCCCCCAAAAGCAAACTTTTGGTGCCCCCCCCCCCTCTCCCTGACCACGAACATGTACCAGGCATGCTGTTAGTTAATGTAGTTTAACAAGGGCAAATACCTCCCCATAATCTCACCTCATATGTACCAACCCAAAATCCCACTATAAGACCAGTTTTTTGCAATATCTTTACATAAGGCCCTGTTATCCCGCCAGAAAGCCCAAAACCCAAACCAATAGTGATGACCTAAATTTTGACTGAATCCCCCTACACTATTACGATCAGTAAAACAAAGCCAATACTGTCTATTTATTTAATTAGTGGGACCTATGTGGTTTTAATACCCAGTGTAACAACTCTATGGACTGTATATTACCCTCCATACAGTGATAAAAAGTGGTAGACCCAGTTACCCCAGGCTCTGCAAAATGTATATAACCCACAAAAAAAAAAAGTGCCCATATATGGAAACCATTTTACCGGCTCTTGATGTTATTCCCTCCTCAGTGACCTTTAATGGAGACCCCATGACAAAGGCTCTGCGAGTATATAACCACCATACAGTGACCATATGGGGTAGATAGCAGTGACCCCCTTGCGAATAAAAGTGATTTAAGTGAGTTACATCTTGTGACTCAAGGTGACGTTTCACTGAGAGTCGTTGACTTTCTCTTTTTTTCTGTCGGCCAGCCCGCCATCTTGAGCATTCCCCGCCACTTGCCCCCTGCAGTTTTTAGACACAAATATCTTGGAATCCGATTTTTCCCCGCCCCTCCCCCCCTGGCTAAGGGGGGTCCATTTAGGCAGGCAGGGTTTAGTAGGTATAGGGGGCCCCCAAAAATAGGCAAGGTTTAGTGCCAATAGGTGCCATAAGGCAGGGAGGGTTTGGTAGCTATGGGACTTCAGGTAGACAGGGGTTAGGTGGGCTATAAGGGCCATATAAGTAGGGTTTAGGTAGCTAAAAAGGCCCCATTAAGTGACAGGGAGGCTTTTGGGTTGGGGAGGGGGGTATGGCAGGCATTGGGGCGTATAGGCAGGGATTCTTTTAAAGGGGCCTTGGGGGGGTTTAGGAGGGCTATAGGGGGCTGTATAGGGCAGGCAGGCATTTGGGGGGTTTGGGGCTTTTTGGGGGGATAGGGCCGGGAGGCATATAGGGGGTGTATAGGGCAGGCAGGCTGGGGGGCAGGTAAATAAGAAATCCCTTACTCACCTCGGTCCACGCTCCCCCGATGCGCCTTTGCTCGTTGTGTTTCCCTGCAGCCCCTCCTGCGGAGCGGCCGGTGATGAGACGTCCAAAACCCGGCGCCCCCCCTTTTACCCTAGGGGCCCGGGAGGGAAAGTAGCGGCGGAGCGACCCGGGGCTCCGTTCGCTCCCCCGGGTAGGTGTCTGAACGCTGGCCAGGGGCCCCCGGCGTTTAGAGGGGGGTATGCGCCGGGCCCCGAAACTCCCCGCCCGCCCCAGTGAACTGTTAAGTTCACTCCGGCGGGCCGGGGGATTACCGGGGTAGGGAGCCCCGGGAGCAGCTCCCCGGGGCCCCCCTAAACGGGGGCCCCGTAGAACTGCTACCCCCCCGGTAGTTACGCCCCCGCCTTCCTCCCTTTAAATTTTGGTAGGTGACAGGGCCTACCCCGTAACTAGCCAGGTAGCTGGGGTGCCCCCCGTAATTAGCAGGGGTGGGGCTGCCCCCGTAATTAGCCGGTAGCTGGGGGGTGCCCCCAGTAAATTTGCCAGGTAGCTGGGCTGCCCCAGTAATTAGCCAGTAAGCTAGGGGCCCCCGAATTAGCAGTTAGTGGGAACCCCCAGTAATTTGCAGGAGGGCCAGAATTGCAATAGGCCAGGGCCAGTAATAGCAGGCGGGCCTTTTTAGGCAAGCAGGCCAGTATATAGGAGGAGGGGCCAATATGTTTGCCATGCGGGACCTATGTAGCCCAAAGGGCCCGTATATAAGCAGGCAAGGCCACTTTTGGCAGGGAGGGATATATAGGTAGGAGGGAGTATAATGGTAGGCAGGGGTTAAAATAAAAGTCAGGGCCCGTATATAGGGGAGGACAGGGGCAGTATTTGGTAGCCGGGCATATATAGGGGGAGGCAGGGCAATATATAGCCAAGCGGGCTTTTTATGGGCAGGCAGGGCTGTTTTAAGGAGGCGGGGGGAATTTTAGCCGGCAGGGCGTTTGGGGCAGTAATTTTAAAGGCGGGAAATATGGGGCAGTTATTGCCGGCAGGCAGTATGGGGCAGGTTTTAGCCAGGAGGGCAGTATGGGGCAGTATATAGCCCGGCGAAAATATGGGGCAGTTTGTGGCAGAGGGGAGTATGGGAGGGGTTTTTAGAGGGCAGGGCAAATATGGGGCAGTATATTGCCCGGAGGGGAGAATTGGCGAAGTAGCAGGGAGTATATAGGTATGCAGGGCGTATGGGGCAGTATATACCAGGAGGGGATTGGGGGGGTATATAGGTATGCAGGCAGGGATAGTTTTAAAAAAATAATAAAACCAATACTTCCGAGTCTCTGCCTCCTCTTCTCCTCTTCCCTCCTCCGGTGCGGCCGCTCACTCCCGGGTGCGGGCCGCGGAGCAGGCGCGCGATGACGTCATCACATCGCGCGCCTGCCCCGCGGCCTCCTGGGAGCTGAACAGACGGGATCAGTAGATCCCAGCTGTTCAGCCTCGGCTGCTGCCTGCACCGCGCGGTGCAGGTGGCGGCCGTGATGGCTGCATGGCTGGGTCGGTGACTCGGCCGTGCAGCGAGGGGGGCCTGTCGCCCCCCTGGCACAAGGCTCCGGAAGCAGATGCGACCATTGCGGCCCCGGGTGTGTGCGCCGGAAACTATGGGGCCCGCGGGGGGGAACACCGGCCCCCTTGGCGGGCGCTCCGAGCCGGCCCTGCAGCCCGCCGGGCAAATGCCCGGTTTGCCCTATGGGCAGTCCGGGCCTGGATGTGCTGCTTACTGCCATAGACCCACCCAAAGCCTAAGCAGGAAGTGTGAGTCTGAAGCTGGTTCTGTGCCTGTGAAACTGTATGGTGAGAAAACCCCCTTCAAGGGTTTTTTTCACTATAAAGATTAGTTTTCAACATGAAAGGATTGTTAATTGAAGACTTTTTCTAAATATATTGCTTTGTTGATTTATCCTTCACTCATGAAATAAGAGAAATTTTATGTGCCCTTGCGTGCTCACAGGTTTCTATGTTTACCTGCATACCAGACCCTAACTCTGTTATCTAACTCGATGAGAGAGCAGACAGAAGTGAGTGATGTCACCCTACAGACAGACAAAGCTCATTTCCTCACTCTGGAGAAAAATTAATTATCTCTAAGAAGATTAGCTTTTGTGTTCAGATACGCCATTGTATTTATTCCTCATAGCTAACTTGTCAGGGAAACGGCTCAACTAGAAGCTGAATATGCTAATCACTGTATCACAGCATGAGGAGACAGTGAGTGTAAACTGCTTGTAACGCAGTGAAACAGCCTAGTGAGAAAACCCCCTTAAAGGGGTTGTCTCACTACAAGGATTGCTTTTTGTGTTAAAGATATTGCAAAAACAAGTCAGTTTGCAATATGTGTCCATTAACAGTGTCCTACTTATTCTGAGATATCCCCTCTTGTATGGGCTGCATCAGCTCCTTTGGTCACTATAGCTACAGAGCTGTTTGATCTCTCCTGATAGGCTGCCAGTGCTGGTTGCTATAGCTACAGACCTGGCTTCTACTGCAGCCTAGTAGAAGCCAGTAAACACGCCCCTGAATTAAAAATGAAACCAAGAAAGCAGGACCGAGATAGAATGAATCAATGTAGTGAGACAACCCCTTTAAGAATGTAGATAAAAAAATCATTAGTTACTGATATTTTAGATAAACCCTATTAATAACCAACCTATAAGAAGGTATTTCAGCTGTTGTGACAGCTACTTGATGTTGTGCACCTCTGTAAATGGCATTTTCTTGAGGCACAGATTTGTTTTCCTAGAAGCTAATGTCTTGTATGTTCTATCATTGATCTGGGAACCGTGGATGACTGCATATAATCCATCCAGAGACCGTGACTAGTCCACCAGCAGGTTCGTCCAGTTTTCCAGCCTGTATGTAACAGTATAAGTCGTCCATGTTTACTTGCTCTGTGTACATTTTCAAGCGGATTAATCATTTTCCTGGGATAGGGTGTTCACTAATAGCTGATCTTAAGTAGACAAGAAAGGTTCACTAAAAAAATTAAGATTACACAGATCATTTAGGATTGGTCTACACAGCAGTGGACAAAAAAACGACCTGAAAACCAAATCCTAAAAACATTCATAAAACTGAGATTTTTATCCACTGCCTTTCAAAAGCAGCTAATAAAAGGCCTTTTTTTATGCATTTTACATTTTTTGCACTTTTTTACATGTTTTTTCCGCATTGTTTGCGTGTTGTTTGCCGCCTTTTTTGCAGAAATGCCCAATATTAGATTTGCTATGTATTTCTGCAAAAAAACTTGCCAAAAAAAGCGCAAAGACGCGCCAAAAACGGCCAGCGCTTTACATAGACTCCAATAGTAAATTTTCTGCCCTGCTCAGATGGTTTTTGCAACATGTTTAAAAAAAACGACCTGAAAAAAAATGAGCAGAAAAAAGACGTTCTGTGGAGACAACAGAACATTTTTACTATAGAAGTCTATGGGACGGCTTTACAGTAGTTTTTTCTGTGTATTTTTCATAAAACGAAAAACTCTGAAAAAACTGACATTTTTGTGTGCAGTGGAGACATAGCCTTAGAAAATCTAAAGTGAACAATGTCACAAGGCCTAACTACAGACGGGTGGTGTAGCCCTTCGGCCACTTGTAGAGCTGACATACGGCTGAGGAGCTGAGTCTAAGACAGGGTGTCAAACTAATTTTCACTGAGGGTCACATCAGCATTATAGTTGCCCTCAAAGGGCTGTTTGAGGACCTTAGAGAGTGGCTAGGGTTAGGGCTGTCAGAGTTGTGCCACCGCCTGTCAGCTGCTGAACAGAGCAGTGTGGAAATGTGTGCCCGAGATGGGGATGCAAGAAGATGTGCTGGTGACACCATCTCTGCCAAGCGCCGACTACGTCCTTTGGAATAAGTGGAGAGCTGGTCCTTCTGCGTCCCGAACTTGTTCTCCCCTGTATCTATGCTTCCACAAGATACATACAATGACGTTGTGAAACGAACTCAGCAATTGAGTTTGTCATGTGATCTAAGGAGATCCTGGTCTTCACCACTAACCCACATAGCAGGGTTTGGACTTGTTGCAATATACCAGGTCATTACCACGAGTGCAATATCCCCCAAGAACAGCTGATGTTTGGGTATACAGTACGGGAGGAGCAGGCAATAAGTATTTTCCATCAAGCAGAGGGTCTAGGCCAAGAGTGTCAAACTCAGGCCTGCAGGCGAAATCTGAGAATAATGGCGAGGCAATGTACAGAGAAGAGGAAGAAGCCAAGCATTCTCATTACACTGCTCTCACTCGGCCCCTCACCCTACATAGGGCAAGGAACGGGACCACATAGCAAGAGAAACTCTGACAGCAGAAAGACTGATAAGGTACAGCAGGACAATTGGTAAGGCACAGTGGTACAACTGATAAGAGGAGCTAACTGGGAGAAGTAAGGATCAGGAGCCTCAACACTTAAAGGGATTGTGTCGCAATTTTTTTTTTGCAGTAATGTGTGTGTTTTCTATCATATTTTTATTCTCAATTGCTGTAATTTTAATTGTGAGCCTATAAAGAAAGTCATACAGATTCCTGTGTGTAAGAGCCCTGCCCCCCTTCAGAGATAGTTCTCTGCTGTGTGAATTGCAGGACATACAGGAAGCTGCCATTAAGTAAACACTGTAGGTAAGAGACTTGAGACGATTCTGTCTGGTTAACTTCAGTGAGATTCCTCCCAGCCCCCCTGCTGTGAGCTCAGCTCTGCTCTATTGTGTGCAGGGAGCAGGGAACCATGGCTGTGGAGCCCAGAGGAGCAGCTACTGAACGTCTGCTCAGCAAGGCTGCCAGAGAAGAAGCAGACAAGTGTCCGACGTGTCCCCTCATCCTAAAAAAGTGATCGGGGTTTTTCGCTAACTTTTTTTGTCACAATTCAAATTTTTCTGCTAATTTTAGTTCGGGGCCCACTTCTGACGTAAAAAAATGCTTTTTTTAAAGGGATTTGGCGCAAGAAATCTTTTTTTTTTTTAAGGGATTTTTGGCTAAAATTTTTTTTTTTTTACAGTTTTTGACACTAATAAAATTCTCTCACTTCTGACGCAACTTATTTTTTTATAGATTTTTGGTGCAAATAAAGTTTCCCTCGCTTCTGTACTGAAAATTCTTTCCTTTAGGATTTTGACCCAACTCTTTTTTGGGCGGCGGATTTTGATGCCAGCCCGTTTCTTGGGCGGGGGTTTTTGACCCCAGACTCCATTCCGGCGGTTTTTGACCCCAGACCCCCATTCGCGGGGGATTTTGACGCCAACTCCGTTCGCTAGTTCCTCTTTAGTTCCCCTGTTGCCCACTCGTACCCCTCACACAGTCTTTCCCTCTTTCGTTCCTCCTGTCTTTTACAAGTCTTCCCCTCTGACATACCCTCGTTCCTCTTTGTTCCTCCGGGTCGTACACGTCGTTCCCTCAGACACACTTCGTTCCTCTTAGTTCCTCCGTCGTACACGTCGTTCCCCTCTGACCATACATCGTTTCCTTTTTTAGTTCCTCGTCGTACTGTTTTTCCCCTTTAGTTCCTCCTGTCGTACACTTTCGTTCCCTCCTGACATATGTCGTTTCTCTTTAGATTCCTCCCTGTCATACACTCGTTCCCCTCATGGGACACAACTCGTCCCCCCTTTAGTTCCTCCTGTCGTACACGTCGTTCCCCTCTGACATACACGTCTTTTTAAAGTTCCCCTGCGTACATGTTGTCCCCTTTATTCCTCTGTCGTACACGTCTCCCCTCTAAACATATGTCGTCCTCTTTGTTTCTCTTGTCGTACACGTCATTCCCCTCTGACACACGTCTTCTCTTTCGTTCCTCTGTCGTAACGTTGTACCCCTTACACACGTTCGTTCCTTTTTAGTTCCCTGCGTACTGTTCCTCTTTCGTTCCTCCTGTTCGTACACGTGGTTCCTCTTTCGTTCCTCCTGTCGTACACATCGTTCTCCTCTGCAACACGTCGTTCTCCTCTGCAACATGTCGTTCCCCTCAGACACACGTCGTTCCTCCTGTCGTACACGTCGTTCCCCTCTGACAAACGTCGTTCCTCTTTAGTTTCCTCCGTCGTACATGCCCGTTCCCCTCTGACACATGTCGGTCCTCTTCATTTCCTCCTGTCGTACACTCGTTCCCCTCTGACATACTTTCTTCCTTTTTTATTTTTTTTCCTCCTGTCGTACATGTTGTTCCTCTTTCGTTCCTCCTGTCGTACACGTCGTTCCCCTCTGACACACATTGTTCCTCTTTAGTTCCTCTTGTCATGTACGTCGTTCCCCTCTGACACACATTGTTCCTCTTTAGTTCCTCCTGTCGTACCCGTCGTTCCCCTCTGACGGACGTCTTTCCTCTTCAGTTCCTGCTGTCGTATACATCGTTCCCCTCTGACATACGTCGTTCCTCTTTAGTTCCTCCTGTCGTACACGTCGTTCCCCTCTGACATACGTCGTTCCTCTTGTCGTACACATCATTCCCTTCTGACACACGTCGTTCCTCTTTAGTTCCTCCTGTTGTACATGTTGTTCCTCTTTCGTTCCTCCTGTCGTACACGTCGTTCCCCTCTGACACAAGTCGTTCCTCTTTCGTTCCTCCTGTCGAAACACGTCTTCCCCTCTGCCCACACTCATTCCTTTTTAGTTCCTCCTGTGACAGTCGTTCCCCTCTGACAACGTCGTTCCTCTTTAGTTCCTCCTGTCGTACACGTCGTTCCTCTTTAGTTCCTCCTGTCGTACACGTCGTTCCCCTTTAGTTCCTCCTGTCGTACACGTCGTTCCCCTTTAGTTCCTCCCGTCGTACATGTCTTCTCTTTATTCCTCCTGTCGTACACGTCGTTCCCCTTAGTTCCTCCGGGTCGTACCGTCCGTTCCCCTGGACATACCTCGTTCCTCTTCAGTTCCTCCTGTCGAACACGTCGTTCCCCTCTGACATACGTCGTTCCGCTTTAGTTCCTCCTGTCGTAACACGTCGTTCCCCTCTGACAAAACGTCGTTCCTCTTTAGTTCCTCCTGTCGTACACGTGTTCCCCTTTAGTTCCTCCGTCGTACATGTTTTTCCCCTCTTTAGTTCCTCCTGTCGTACACGTTTTTTCCCCTCTGACAAAACGTCGTTCCTCTTTAGTTCCTCCTGTCGTACACGTCGTTCCTCTTTAGTTCCTCCTGTCGTACACGTCGTTCCCCTCTAACACACGTCGTTCCTGTTTAACTCCTCCTGTCGTACACGCTTCCAGATGCTTCTTAGCTCCAGCATCTCTGCAGGCAGCGGGGTACTCCAAACGGAGATGCCACACCATGCAACAGATAAGAAGCACTGTAAAGACCACAAGACACAGTGAGTTAGCTGACTGCAGTCAGGACAGATAAAGTGGGTACCGGACTGTTTCCCTGGCTTTAAGATTGTACCATGACATAAGGCAGTGCAAGACTTAAAGGGAACCTGTCACATAGGTTGTGCCCCCCCTTGCTGAGGGCAGCACAAAGCTAGTGTCAGACCTGCTGTTTCCAGCCTGTTCCCTTATTCTGTAAGATGCTGGAGTTTTAGAGCATTTTCCCCTCAAATCTTTTTTCATGAGCAGGTGTTAGCCCGGGCCCCCCAAAGGTTAGCCCCGCCCACTGAGTTATTCACCTGTTTCCACCTATTCAAACTAATAGGTTTATCAGTTGAGGTGGGCGGGGCTAGCCTCAGGTGGGCGGGGCTAGCCTCAGGTGGGCAGAGCTTGAAAATAACTGACTCTTCAAATGACTCTTTTGGCTGAAAACTGCAGAATAAGGCTCTGTCTACACTGCACAGAAAAAAGTCAGTTTTTTCAGCGTTTTTCGTTTTCTAAAAACGACTGCAATCATCTCCCATAGGCTTTATTGTAAAAACCCCTGCTGTCTACACTGAGCTTCTTTTTCTGTTTGTTTTTTTTTACTGTCGTATTTTGCAACATGCTCTAAAAAACGCCCCGAGCCGGGCAGAAAATTTACTACAGGAGTCTATGGAAAGCAACCGGACGTCTTTTGGCGCGTTTTCGCGCGTTTTTGCCGCGATTTTTCAATGAAAACCCTCCCAGGGGACCCAAGTCCCACCTATATGGGTTAAATCCTTATAAAATTTTGCATACAAGTGTCTGATGTGTCCTTGTTCATACCTTTTCTAATAAAATGATCATGCTTTGGCCGCTAACGATTTTTGCGCAATTCATATATTTTTCGCTATAAATATGTTTTTAACGGATTTTGGCGTCAGAAACCACTTTTTTGCGAATTTTGGTGCTAAAATTATTTTCTTAACATATTTTGGCGCTAATAAAGTTATCTCGGTTCTGACGCTAAAAATATGTTTTTTTAAGATTTTAGCGCAATAATCCAGTTCTTTACGGATTTTGCCACTAAAATACCTTTCTTTACAGATTTTGTCGCTAATAAAGTAATCTCGCTTCTCACGCAAAATCTGTAAAAAAAACGTATTTTTGACCACAACCGCAAGAACTTTATTAGTGCCAAAATCCATAAAATGCAGATCTTAGCACCAAAATCTGTTAAAAAAACGTATTTTTGGCGACAAATGCGAGAACTTTATTAGCGGCTGTATTCACAGAGCTTGCATTCCTGCCTTTCACTCAAAGAAGGGACCGGCACATTTTCACTCTGCACAGCCAGAAGAAACAGAATAACAGTGCAGGGCTTCTATAATCAGGAAACAGCACAATTGTGTGTCGATCCCTGCCTCTCCTGCATAGAAGGGAGATCTGTGCCATTCATAGAAACTGGATTCAACTGTAACAAATCTCCAGCTGTTGAAAGATTAGTGCTCAGTCTAGATTGAATGCAGCCTGTGTAAGTATACAGCTCTTACAAAAAAGACTGATAGGGAGTGACATGGGGGCCCCAGAGATGGGGGGAGGAGTCTCGGGAGCCAGAAAGAACCGTGAAGGGAGGATGATGTCACCCAGCTGGAGGGGAAGAAAGTCCCTGCATTTCCAGAGTTGAGAAGCTGAGAGCAGTGTGAATGAGCTGAAGTAAGGAAGCGATACATCCCCTTTAAATACACGAAAACTACAGCATCTTACAGAATAAGGGACACAGGCAGGAAAAAGTAGGTCTGACACTAGCTTGTTCTGCCCTCAGCAAGGGGGGCATAACCTATGTGACAGGTTCTCTTTAATTTTTTTATGAAAAGATTCATCATTATATCTGATGGGAAGGAAAAACTCGATTCTAGACATTTTTTAATAAATATCAAGGTTGGCCCAGACTTTGTCCAAGTTTTTTTTTTTTGCCCACTGTATATTTGAGTTTGACACCCCTGGTTTAGGCAGAGTTCTAGTGTTGAACTTTTGATTCAGGTTCTGCCTCAACCAAAGCGTACATCATTATTCCTCTAACAAATCAGCAACCAGCCAGTCAGGCTGTTAAAATGAGTTATATTATTCATTGAAGGTGGGTGGGATTTCTATTGGATGTTGCCTTAGGATGATGACGTTCAGGCCAAATCCAAATCCAAAGCACAACACTACAGAGTTCAGTAACATTGAGGTCCAATCACAGGTCAATGTTACCGGTGCTTCCATGACTCACCCACCCGTACCCCTTGGTGCCTTGTGCCTGTCATGAAAGCTATTCCTTAGCATTGTTCCAGTCTATTCCAGTGTACCAGTCCCACTTGCGTCCATCCCTCGACCACGAACCTGTACCACCTGCCTTGACCTTCCTGCTTGTCCCCAACCACAAGCCTGCTTCTGACGATTTTGTACCACGCTACACCTCAGCCGCTAAGCCTGGCAAGTCGCGCCTTATGGCGGACTCTGGTGAAAACCAGCCGCTCCTTAGACTCCTCTCCCTGGTGTGGCTTATATCATCACCTGCAGTGGTCCAGTGGATCCACTACACCCTGCCTTTATAGTTGGATCTGGCCATAGATTCCGCCAAGGTGCCTCTGTCGAGCGTCTCAGACATTACCACGGTTATTGCTGAACAGTTGCAGGCTTTCGTAGCCAAATTTTGCAGTGTTTTTGAGGAGCCTGCATGTGCATCATTTGCTGAAACTGCACTGCTGAACCTGCGAACCTGTGACAAGGGGACTCCTCTGTCGGAGAATACGCCAACCAGTTACACAGTCTGGCCTCAACTATCCTAGAAGGGTCTCTCTAGCAAAATAAAGGACGTGCAGTCTGGTTGAGACCTTCCGTTTTCCCTGAGTGACCTTATCCAATTGGCCACTCGTACTGATGTGCGCTTCACTGAGAAACAAGAGGAGCTCCGTCAAGAACGCAAACTGATATGGTTGCGCCATCTACCCCGTCTTGTTCCGGTGGTGCAAAGGCTTTTACTTCCTCCAACTGCTGCCTTCTGCTGAAGAGCCCATGCAAGTTGACAGAGCCCACCTGTCCCAGCACGAATGGTCCCGGTGACATAAGTAGAATTTTCTGCCTCTACTGTGCCAATCCTGAGTACCACTGCAATAATTGCCCTCAACGCCCGGGAAACACTCGCCTAAGTAACGTGGGAGAGGCGTCCCTAGGTGTGACTAACCCCTTTCCATGTCTGACCATGCCGGTGTAAATCCTGACCGGTTCTGAAATCTTGTTTCAAGTCCCTTTTCTGGACTCTGGATCAGCTGGGAATTTCATGGATGCTTCCTTGGTGACTAAGTATTGCCTCCTGGTGGTCCGCCTTGACAAACCTCTAGTGATCCCCTCTGTTAGCAGAGAACTTCTATGTGACTCTATTCTGTACCGTACAGAACCAGTGTCCCTTCATGGGGGGGTGTTACACAAGGAGAAGATCGTATTCTACGTCTAGCCCTGTAGTCAGGCTACAGGCCATACAGCGCTTCTTGGGGGTTCACCAACTACTATCGCCAATTTATTCCGTACTTTTCTACTGTGGTGGCACCCATTGTGGTGCTCAACAAGAAAAAAATGACAAACTCAGGTTATGGCCACCAGCAGCCTCTGCACCTATCTTGTCTCGACCTGACACAGAGAAGACCTTCTTTCTCAAGGTTGATGCCTCTTCGGTAGGTGCTGGGATGGACCTTACGTAGAAAAGCCCTAAAGGCAAGACCATCAAATGTGGATTGTTCTCCAAAACTTTCTCTCCTGTGGAGAAAAATTACACTATTGGGGATAGTGAACTATTGGTCATTAAGCTAGCCCTGGAAGAGTGGTGCCACCTCTTGGAAGGGGCTCATCTTCCAGTTAATATATTTACCAACCACAAGACTCTCTTGTACCTCCAGTCGGCTCAACGCTTGAATCCACGCCCAACCCGGGGGTTTCCCAATTTTGATCCATTTCCCGACCTGAAAGAAAAACATCAAGGCTGATGCCTTTTCCTGCGCCTCTGTTATTGGTGAAGAAGCAGCTACATAGCACTCCCGAACTCCTGATTTCCACAGCTCCCATAGACCTCCAATGTGTTCCCCCGGGGAAGACTTATGTGTGTCCTGCGCTACGGAAGAATATTCTAAAATGGCCGGACCCCCCAAGGGTATAAAAAATTTGTTTACTTTTTTTGTTTATACTGGGGCCCCTTTTTGTAAAGAATCAAAGAATTTTTGGAATTCAAGTGCCTCTCCCAATGGTGGTGTGCTGCAACCTTTCCTATTCCCAACATCCTGGATCACATTGCAAGGATTAAACCCGATCTATCCTATTTTCCAATAATAATTTGTTTGGGGGTCACAAATTTTTTCAAAGATGCCCTTTTTCTTTTCCTGGTTGTTCTTCTCCACTTGGCCACCTCTTTTCCGACATCTTTCATTTGCATGGACTTCCCCAGCATCCTCGGTCCTCAGTTCCTGTGGCCATTTGAGGTACTGAGATGCCCTAAAGGGGATGTCTGGCTACAAGGATTGCTTTTTTATGTTAAAGATTTGCAAAAACAAGTCACTTTGCAAAATAGGTTTTAAAAGTTTCCTACCCTTTTTTAAAATATCCCCCCTTTTATGGGGTCATCTTCCCCGGTTGCAATAGCTATAGACCCATTCATCTCTCCCGATAGGTGCACACCGTTGCTATAGCAAGGGTGGTGTTCACACTCATCACAGCAGGCCCGTAGAAACCCTAAAAACCGGGTTTAAAAACACCCATGAATTCAAAAATAAAACTAAGAAAACAGGACTGAGGTAAGATGAATTGATGTAGTGAGACAACCCCTCTAACCCTGTTGCCTACAAACTCCTGCTCCATCTCACGATGCGCATCCTGTACTCCCCTTTTAATTTTCCCCCAAAACTATTACCTTTAAACTGGTTTTCCCCCGGGGTCGCCCACCCCTGTCTCCTGTAGTTGATTCTACCAATATTTTTGAGGTGAAAGAGATCCTGGCCATGAAGACGTTGGGTTCGGGCCAGAATAGAGGTCTTGTGAGCCAGAGGACAACATCTTGGATTGTGGTCTATTAGAAAACTTTCCGCGGGCTAGGAAGAGGTCACCGGGGGGGGGGGGGTAATACTGTTACAGGTACTCCCGCGACCCACACCAGGTTGTGGGCGCACACATACACTTGCTGCTGTCTCTACAGCTGGTGGTGCGGTTCTCTGCCGGGACAGTTACTGACCGCTCCTCGTTCGCTGCGCTTCCTCTGCTGACTGGCGCTCGCGCCCCCACTCTGTGAAGTTTAAAGGGCCAGCATTTCAGTGATTGGTATCATCGGGCGCTGACCTTTTCCTCCTTTTCCCTTGCAGACCATAGTGCCTTTGCCTGCGTAAAGCTATTCCGAGCGTTGTTCCTTTTATTGCAGTTACCAGTCCCCTTTACCCCTCCTTTACCCGAACCTTTGCCACCTGTCCCCGACGATGAGCCTGCCTGACGATTTTGTACCACGCTACACCTCGGCCATCACCGCAGGTAAGTCATGCCTGCGGATTGAAAAGCACCATGTGAACATACCCTAAGGATCAGAGCCAGCTCATGTTGTTTAACCCTATAGATATTGCGGCTCCTTGCACACTGTTGCTCTCCTCGATCTGCATCCCCACGGCGAGATCGCGGGCCGACCAGTGATCATGGCAACTGGAAGAGCTGTCTCAATACAAATGTAAAAATGAAAAAAGGTTTTAAAATATTAAAAGTTCAAAACTCCCCTTTTTGCCATTTTACAAACAAAAAAAATTAATAAAAATTAATAAATGGATTTCATGATCGAAAATCACTCTTTTTAAAACACTACATTATGTATTTCGGAACCTAAACACCCAAAAAAATAGCTTCCAAATGTCAAAATTGTGTTTTTTTTTTGGTAATTTCACGTCCCCAAAAAATTTTGGATCTACCCCAAAACATCCCAATAAAAATGCATTTCCCCCAAATCAATGAGAACCCGGCAAAAAAACACTGCGCTGTGCCGCAAAGTAAAAAATGGTGAATGCTTTCTTTTTTTAAGACGAAACATAACGAAAACCCAAAATATTGCTATAACAAATATAGCCCTGAAAAAGATAACACATCAAATACCAAAAGATGACTCCCAAAAAACAAAACCCCCGCAAGAGGCTAAGAAAAATTTTTTCCCCCATTCACCCCTTTAAAAAATTTTCTTTCTTTTTTCAGTACATTATATGATAGGTCAATGGCACTATTAAAAAGTACATCTTGCCCCACAAAAAACAAGCCCTCATACTGTATGTTTATGTAAATGGAAAAATAAAAAGTTATGGCTCTTAGAAAGTGGGAAGGGAAAAATAAAGAGTCCTAAAACTATGACCAGCTGTCGTTAAGGGGTTAATATATCTATTAATTACATTTTTTTTCTTGGGGGTATAAATGGTCTTGTGTCCTGGATCTTTTGAGATCCTAGCAACAATCCTGTGGACCACACAGCAGACCTCTGCCACATGTTGAAAGGTCTTACTCAATTATCTATGACATAGCGCTGAACTTTGTTACATGAGTCTCTAAGATTACAAGACAACGAGATTGTATCCTAAGTTGTGAAACAGTAACTCGGGTTTGATAAATCTCATCGCTTGCTGTGCAATATAAAATCATTTCAGTCTATTTCTACACTAGGTCACAGTCATCTATTTACAGAAGGATGAGCTCCGACATTTTCCAATATGCTCGCCAGTGTTCACACTATCTCATCTATTTGGAGCCCCTGTCATTAGTTCCATCAGATTGGACAGTAAGAAGAGCACAGCATTCCTTCAAATAGATGGACACTACAACAGAACCCCGTAGACCCAACTATAGTCATACACCATACAACAAAAGAGTAGTCAGCCTGAATGGTGCAATGGTGCACATTGGTAGGCGCTGTGATGTTCATATGAGCTCCTGCAGTGAAAGCCAGGACCAGAACTAAACCCTTAGATGCCATGGACAATATTGGCCACGGCATCTAGATGGTTGACAGAAGGAGGAGTCTCCCTCTACCAACCATTGCATCTCCGCACATGATAGGGATGCTCCCCAGAATGGGGTTTAGATCTCCTGGAATTGGTAGAGAAAAGGTTAGCTGATAGGCATTATCATCACTATGAGTTCTTGGGCACAGACAAGGTACATTTAGTACAGCAGCAGGAGCACAGCTGAAATACACAGCCATGAACCTGTCATCACTGCCAGGATTGGAGAAAATTCTGAACCTATCCGTAAGTGCTGCACTCAAACAAGGTCTTATCACTGTAAAAGGGAAGAAGCTCCCTTTAAAGTGTGATTGCTCATTTTGGGATGTTGATTGTCCAATAAAGTTCTCCAGTGGATCCTCTGGGTAAGCCACGAGCTTTAGAGTAGAACCATATCAAGTAGTTGAGTCTAAAGAGTCCACTGGTTTCTACCCTCTTGTTCAATCGATGTTGTCTTTACTACAGGGAATTCCCAGATCACTGTCCCTGATGTGGTCACTGGTGGTGACAACTGAAGTGTAATCATGGTACTGAGTGAATAGACAGAGATATGGTGAGGTCACAAGCAGGAGGTCAGGGCAGCTGGAGTACTTTCATTGTCAGGTCAGGGCAGACAGTGCTCAAACAAAGATGTCATGTGAGGTGGATTTTGGGTGGTTGCCTTTGAGAGGAACAGATCAAGATAGGTTGACAACACATTTTGCTTTCTTTCATCTTTCACTATGCTTGGTGGTTACAATTTTCTTGTACGGAATTAAAGCTTATTGGTTGCAGTTCACTCAATACAGTGTTGTTGCTTCGAGAACTCTTTAATGGTCTTTAGAACTTAAAGGGGTTTTATCATTACAAAGATCATGTCTCAGATTATGGGGACAGCAAAAAATAAGCACTTTGTAATTGGGTTGCATTACCTCTGTCCACTAGGGTTTAGCAGTATATGAGCTTTTCTGTAAATCTGTTTCTATTTCTCCTCTGCTGTTTGCTGGTCCGGACACGTACTCCTGACGTTCCCGACCCCTTAACACGCCCCCCTGCACTGTGATTGCTTGGCTGACATTTTTCATTCAGGCCTTTTGGGATACGCCCCTAGACAGGAAATGGCCCCACGCCCCTGCGCTGTGATTGCTGCCTGCACACTCTGTGTTTTACTCCTCCTCGGAGCTGTTAAAATTCGATAGTGAAACCAAGGGTCTGCTGGCTCTATATATATCCCCAGCTCTAGGGTGATAATCGGCAATGGCTGCCTGTTTAAAGGGCTTTTGCCAATAGTTGATTCACCTCCTCACAGGTTTCAGATCCTTAAGCTTCTACTTTGAAAAGAGGACGTTTCTGTTCCTCAGATTCTAATGCAAACCCCCGCCTCCATATGATGTCCTCATCTATAGTGTATAGTAACAATAAGGATTCAACACAGCTTTGTTACAAGTGTGTATGTAGTGTAATGCATAGCTGCTCAACCTGCTCTGCAAGAGAGAGGTAGGAGTTCAAACCCATCAGTATTTTTTTTTCTTTATAAATTGGTACACATAAAAAAGATATGAAAATATATGTGTTAGACATATCTATAATTTTATTTATATACACACACAAAGCTCTCCCCTATATATGTCCCATTGTCACACCAAGCACTTCCAACATATTTGATACAATGCATATAAAAAAAAAAAAGGGGGGGGACAATACTCTGGGGGATGAGACATTATAGTAGGGGAGCTATTGTAAGGGTGTGTATATATATCATTATAGAGATTGACATATATATTTTAGTCTCTTCTACATATGTGTAGAATTTTAGGGGGGGGGGGGGAATACTCTGTGGAGGACTAGAACTCCAAACCCCTCATTGTAAGAGCAAAGCTCTACCTCTACACTACCAGCCCAAGTTAGTTATAGGGTAAGCAGGATCTTCTCTCAAACCTGGTTGCTTCTCCCCCCATTGTTTTCACTCACATGTCACTGACGGCAAGCAGAGATCTTTACTTGAAAGCTGACATTTGTCCTTTAGTTGAGTAAAGATCTCTGCCTGTTGTCATTACAATTTGGGTGAACAACCATTAGACAGAAGTAAAAGCTCTGCTTTCAGTGTAATTTGTGTGTAAACGAAGAGATAAACAGAGTGCTAGCTTGCTGGAGCTTGTGGAGCCAGAAGGCTGCAGACATAAGAAGCATGCAGGATGCTACAGAGCTGTAAGTCCAGACAAGGAAACCTTCTGAATCCACTGCTTCATACAAAATGAGGTCACAGGTCTTCAGTTGAGGTGAGACATAAACGCCCTGCTGAGAGGAGAGACACGCCTGCTAGAGGAGAGACACCCTGCTGAGAGGAGAGACACGCCTGCGAGAGGAGCAGACACTCTGCCTGCTGACAGGAGAGACACGTCTGCTGACAGGAGAGACATGCCCCTGGATTTCAAACTCAATCTTAGAGAATTAGCTGAAGAGCCCAAACAGTTCAAACGATAAAACTCAACTTTATTTCAACTTTCTCCCAGGTCTCTACAAATCACAAAGTAGGTCCTTCGACGGGGCGGAGCCTGACTGGCAAGCTGAGCGGCAGCATCTAAGAGGAGCTCCAGCACTTGCTCCTGTAAATCCTGTGTTGGAGCAGGCATAGAACTTACAAACTCCGTGGACAACAAGCAGCAGCTGTATCTCATACCTCACTGTAGTATTCCTGGTCACTTTCCAACCTGTGGAGCGATGACTCGCCGAATACAAGGAGCCACAGAAGGTGAGGAGAGTGGAGCTGAACAAGAAGCCCAGGGACACGGGGCTCCTGCAAGAACAGCAGGGAAGGCCAGCAGAGGTACCGCAATGGACACTGGCTTAAAATTAGCCCAATATCCCCACAAACAACCCTTCCACATCTTCCTCTGGGGCATAGAGTCTCCAGTAAGCAACAGCAGGATGCTGGAGATATACAAGCAGTAGCTGTGACAGAAAGCAAGGAGAGCGACAGGAATAGATAAGTGCCAGCAGCAGCATCCAGGAGCCAGACCTAAAACAAATACAACAGGTCACTCCTAGTTTACAAGCACAGGAAGTATAACAGAACTTACGCTGAGTGGATGTCATCAAGCTGTTCACCAATGCCATACTGCTTTATATCCACCCGACTACACAAGTTGGTGTGTCTTAAAGAGGATTCAACACATGGCGGCATGATATGCAGAAGATAATGCTGAGCGGGTCCTAAAGCTGCTGAAACCAGAATCATGATTGGAGGATCAATTCACTCCTATGCAGCGGGACTGGGAGTCGCATGTCTCAGGTGATCAAGGCACTACTACCTCGCCAAACGATATCTGGAGAATCGCTCCCAGCAGAAACAATGTGCGCATCGTGGAGTAGCCGCGAAAAAAACAGAGGGCTCCAACCCATCAGAGTTCTTTTGAGACTAGGGCTCCACTATAATCTTTGGAAAGGAAGTTCCTTTACTTCTCTGTTTGGCAGTTGAGAGGGCGCACAGGGTCCCAATGCGCCCATTTACCTCCAGGAGGCCCCGCCTAGATCATTGCTGGTTAAGCTGCTGCACTTTAAGAAGAGACACTATACTGCGCAAAGCGCGCCTTCAGCAGGACTCATGGTGGGAACGGCTGTCGATCTCCTCTAACCGGATTGTCTCTACAGAGGTCAAAAAAGAAGAGCGCAGTTCCAGGATGTCAAGAGGCGGCTCCGGCGCTTCGGTGCAATAACCCATGCTATTCCCACCAGACTCCGAGTGGTGGCGTTAAACTCTACGCATTTTCTTTGAAACTCCAATGAACGCCTATGCAGTGGAATTGACCAGAATGAATCCTCCAATCAAGCGGCAGCTTCCAGAGATTCCGGTAGAGATATGTATCACCACTGTACACTTTGTCATTCTACTCCCCTCTCTGATTTCCCTTGCTTTTTTTTTTCGTACCTGGCTCCAACCCAGTTCTATGATTCATATTAAAATACATTTTTAGGAGGCAGCGGGGTGGTTGGAGAAGAATGTTATCTTGTTCTATGCATTAACTGTTGTCTTTTCACTTCCGTCGTTATGGAGGATTGAGCACATTTTTAGGGCTGTTTACAATTTTGCACATTTTTAATTTCTTGTATTTTGTAATATTTACAATTGTTGGTTATACAAAAGTTTATCTCTGATGGGGGGAGGGTTTATCTATCTCCAGAATGCTTTTCTTACTTTGAGGCAGGTTGGACCTTCCATCCATCATCTTGACAGTTTTAAAAGTTTACTTGGTCACTTAATGGACACAGGATTTAGATGCGGGATAAGATAACACTGCGCCCTGGAATGTCAGGGACTGATTGACCGAAAAAGAACAAAAGATATGCGATGTTTAATTATTCCTTTCCCAATATCAGCCACTATATGATTTATTCAAGAGACACAAATGGTGCCCGATACATAAAATGAGCTTCAAAGGGCATGGTGGGTGGGCGAATCATTGTTTTACACAGTAATTATTCAAGGGCGACAGTATCATCACCCCATAAATCCATCCCTTTTTGAATGTCCCTGGCTATTGAGAGAGAATGGGATGGGAGATATATATGTGTATACTGTACAATATATAGCTGCAACATTTGTTTTGGTAAACATTTATATAGCTCCACACACTACTTATTCAGTACGTTTAAAGCAGTGCTTAACTTTGTGGATGTTATCCTGATGTCCAGGTTTCTTATTATGGTGGATTTTTAAATACTGTGGGTGGACCACATTGGGGTTAAATATAAAATTATCAGCAAATAATGTACTACTACCTACCCTCAGCATTGACTCCGTTTGGACACAATGATTGGAGAGTTGGAACTTGTAGACACTGCGTGCTAAACGAACCCTAATGAGTTTCACTATTCCTGTTATTCTAGTTACGTATAACACATTGTCTAGAATAGATATGCTTTTGTAATCAGCGCTCTGTCAAATGTTACTAAAACTGAGTATCTTGACAACGCTCCCATTCTGATCATTCGCCAATGCGATCACAGATTAAAATTCCCTGATTATATCCATAGGAAAATATTAGCGGTGTAGATTTATATGTATCTCTGGTTGCCCCTAAGGGATACAGTTAACATTGGCGTCAGATTTGAGGAATTCTTTCAGGTGAATATGGACTCAGCTCCGATCAGTAAACAGTGTGGGACCACTATAACGGCGTACCTTAGAGGGGGGCTGACACTGGAAATTAGCACCTGAAGATTAAAAGGGGCAGCTAGAAAAAAACTATCCGTGAGCAAGTCAATGCTGCTGAGAATTCTATTCGTTTTGCTTCGCACCTTCACAAGCCGGCGGAGGAACTCGCGTAAGGCGCAGGATAGACTGCAAACCACACTCATTCTATTAGAATCGGCTGAAAATAAACGATTTTTTTAAAAAGCAAACTATTTGGTGAAGGTGAGCAGGCGGGCCGTTACTAGCCCTATCTATTTCCCAGAGGGCTCCAGTTTTAATACCACTCTGCGACACGCCTCAGCGCCTTAATGACAGAACCCTTGGATTTTTGGAATATTGGGGATTTTTTATAAACATTTATATACATCAAGACTTGAGGGTTTCACCCTTCTCAGATCCAACAATATTTACGGTATATCAGATCTTCCCAGTTAAGTGCAGAAAAAGCGAGAGCAGTTGGATGCGCCTCTACGTCTAGAGGAACTGCAGTGGATGTTAAGATGACTTTGGGCAAATAATATAGTCCCCAGGGGTGGATGGATTGCCTACAGGAGGTATATCAGCAGTTTGGGGAGGTGTTGTTACCTAATTTGTTGGAGGTTTTTCAGGATGACAGAGACACAGGGTAGGTTGCCTGGCTTCAATGCAAGAGTCGGTAATAATATGTTATTAAAACCTTATAAAGATCCATTTGCTTCCCTGAGTCATACAGGCGCCCATTTTCTTCTAATCCCATTGGGAATACCAAAATCCTAGCTAAGTCTGTGCGTTTGCGAACACAGACTAACTGCGATGGTATCAGATCTCGTTGCACTCCTGATCAGGCGGGTTTTATACACAGAGGGATAACGTCCAATAATTTACGAGACTGTAACCTGAACCTGCAGCTTCCTGTTGATAACGCTGGGGCTAGGTCAAACTGTTCTTTAATGCTGCTACAGGCCTTGATAGTGGTGGAGTGGGAATGCTTTATGGCGGTTTTACATAAATTTGGGGGTTTGGACCAAAAAAATTTATATCCTGGATAGCTGTTTTAACAGACCTAAGGATATGGTGCAGTCAACATAATTTACAATCAGAGACGGTTTGATTTGCGAAGGGAACAAGACAGGGATGCCCTTTGTCTCCATGCTATTTGCCCTGGCAATTTGACCGCTAGCAGCTCAGATTAGAGCAAACGCCCGTAATGAAGGCTTTAGGAGAGGGAGAGGCTGGAGGACAAAATAGCCTATACGCTGATGATATCCTCCTTTTTTGGCTAATACTGGCGGCGTCCATTGCCATAGGCAATTAATGACATTAAAAGCTATGGTGCCTACTCTGGGTTGACAATTAATTTGGGGAAGTCTGTTCATTAGCCAGTGGAAGGCCGATGGGATCAATTTACCTCTCCCCAGAGATATACCACTTCTAAGTGTCTCCATTCTTTCCGATACCTGGGTATAAATATTTCTGTGAATTTACAGGAATTTGGGCGGTTGAAATCTGGATTCCATTGCTAGTTAACCTTTAAAAATAAAATTGGATGTCGGCGCAAATTACATTACGATAGCGGGTTAGATCAAATCTGGTTAAAATATTTGGATGCCCCAGTTGTTGTACCTCCTACATAACTCTCCAATCTGCCCCCCAGAGATTCTTTTTTAAAGTCAATGCTATTTTCAGAGCCCTTATCTGGGGCAGGACACATGCCCGATAAGAGCTAGCAAACGTCCTGAGCAATTGGCGAAAGGACGAGGGAGGTTTGGCCAATTTTTCCTAATCCAGCAGTTTACTTCTTGGCAGCACAACTGCTCCATTATATAGAAGATTGGGATGTGGGAGGGGTATAAGGATTTAAATTAGAAAATATTACGCACTATTTAATTCTCCAAATCTTTATGGTAACTGGAGGCAAAAAACTTTTTTAGTGCACTCCAAAAAGTTTCCGCAACTTTATATCTGATTGCATAAACTGTGGTGAAATTACGGGTGGATTTAGGGCTTCAGGGCTGCACAATCCTATACCGGGGATTTGGAATACCCCCTGGTTGTCCTGAACGTTTTCTGTGCTTCAGGATTTGAGTCATGGGCATCTAGGGCCTTCAATATGTTCTCTCAGACTGCTTACAGATCATGGGGTGCTTAAAAGTTTTCAGCAATTGCAAATGGAATTTGCCTTACCACATACACAGCTAACAAAAACTTACAGCTTAGGGCACGCTTATAATGCAGAAAAATCAGACACAATGTCATATAATGCCAAGTTTACTCTGAATAGATAGGGTCAAGAACATCAACACAACGAAGACTGATATCCACTTGAATATAAAACTTTTATTGGCGAAACTTTTTCTAGAAACCCAATAGATTTAACGTAGTAGGTTGGAAGGAGATATTGGCCCTATAGAGCCTACTATTTGGGAGGAGATACTGAGACCATACCAATGATTTCAGTTTAGGACAGCATCGAATCTCTCAATTATTCTTAATACATCGAGTTTACAGAACTCTCTATTTCCTACATAAAATTGAGTGGAATTCGTGGCCTCTGCCCTCTGTGTAATAGGTGTCATGTGCACACCGGCCCTCGTCTTGATGCATATGGTTCTCGGCATTGCCCTAAACTAGAGCGACATATTGGATTATATTGTCCATTGATCCAGCGATTTTTCAAATTACAGTGATGAATGAATCCGTTAGTTTGTATTTTAGGGATATTTAGGAGTCCTTAACGTTCTTCAGAGGCTGAGAAAATCGGCAATATCCAGGCTTTTATTTATGGCGAGGAAATTAATAGCGACATAGTGACTGGATGCAGAACCCTCCGTCAGCACGGAGTTTGTTTAATAAAGTGATACATGGCTTGAATGTGCACTCGAGAGAGGGTGTATTATAAGAGAGTGATGCAAACTTAAGTATAGATAAAATATGGGTAAATGGCTAGATACTTCTGGTCTATTGCTGCACCGAACTTTAGTTAGCAGAGGGTGTTGGGGATCTCGGTGTAGAGGTTCCTTGGGACTGCGTCTATGGCAGTTGTGTGATGGAGGCCGTCCGACAGCCAGGTTACAATTTTTTATTGTGACAAAAACTGACTGTTATTAATATTGCATTGCTATGTGATTGTAATGGATATTTTAAACTGCGCTCTAATCGGAGTGGATTTGGAGGAAGGGGGTTGGTTGTGTTTTGGGGATAAAAGTTGAAATTTGGTCTTACAATGACATATACAGTGACTCTGTTTGTACTACTTTATATCGACCAATCAAAAGTTTATGGTTAAAAAAAAAACAATTAGAGTCCTTCAGCCAGCACCATCATCATGGACAGTGCTGGACACAATCCACTCCCCAGAACCTCACACAACCAGTTATGCAAAGTGCAGCACAGACACTGGAAAGGGGTTTTTAACCAATTTCACACAGCCTGATGTCTCACGTGTTCCCAATACTCAGCTGCATCCCCCCGATTTGAATCTGGCACTATTCAACCTACCTTGACTCCCTTTCCGGCAGAAATCTTTCACAGCCCCAGTAGACCACCCGCCAGAATTGCTCCCTGCCAGTATAACTATTGTACTCAACTATGGCACCTCAGGGACAGAGCTTTTCGAGATGATCATTTGTGCTCCAGTCCAGCCCACTACTATGTTGGCAATAATTTCCCAGGTCAGCCTTCTGTGTACTTATGATTTTCCAGGCCTTGTTAAGGTGACAACTCTCATCGATCTTCAATATTATGCACTGGACGATCTACTGTGCGGCATTTCCATGGATCCCGCGGCACACACTTCGATCTCCTGCTAACCTCCACTAATACAACGGAAAGTCGCTTCGTCCCCTCAGTCCACCAACATTCCCCCAGCAAACAAGCTTATGCTAGCATAAAGTCAATAAAATCTGCCCAATAAACAAGCCTCTGGTCTACTTGAACTCACAAATCAATTTCAGTCAATTGCAACTTGATTCCACACATGTATCATTCACACTTGTCACCAAAACACACCTTTAGATCCACTTCTTTCTACACTCCTGATCAGCACTGTGGCAACACACCTATAGCCACATCTATGTCAGACTCTTCGTGAGCCCTCTGTTACGAATTTCAGGAACTCTCCTGCTTATTAGGCTAGGAGTCTGTGTTATGTCTGTCTTGTTGTCTGTGTTTGCAGTTGTTGCATGGCAAACGCTCAGTTTCCTTGCTTATCAGCAGACCTGGGTTGAGCACCTTAGTTCATTAGGGGTCTGTTTGTCCATTTGCTGAATCTAGCGGTGAGTTATTTTACTGATAAGCTTTGTGATACCTCTTCATGTGACTGCTTGTGTTGCTGGTTGTTGTTGTTTGGAGTCCACCAGCAGTGCGTTACCTATGATAATGCTGGCACTTCTCCCTTCTGCTAATTATCGCAGAGGATGTTGACCCACAATCCAGAAACAAAACATACACTCATCACACGAGGGCATAAACTCACAAAACATCCCAACATCGCAAGTATTCAACATAACATGCACACTTTATTTACATGGCATATAGTTGGCACTAACAACAAAGCAATGAACAGTTTTCAAGTAAGCTAAACAGTTTCCCAGACGATCCATCAGTCTTCTAAAGTGAAACAAACAATACAAGAAGTTTCTATACCTGGAACCTTCCCTTACACGCTCCATGTGTTAGTCAAAGGAGAGGGGGTTAAAAAAGTAAACATCCAAACTTTGATATTGTTGCTTTATGAAATATAACCCACGCTTTCATTGCTGTACAGATGATACAAAGCACCAGGAAAACACTATAGCCATAATGGGCGACATGCATGAACAGGGCTGCGACGGTTTTCTGATGAATGTATGAACAGGCACACTCCAAACTTTGGCGCGATAAGTGCCTTTGTAATGTGCCAAAGACAGTTTTTAGTGCATCAAAGATTTGGGGAGTTCTGGGGGCGTCGCACCTCATTCATAGAGGTAGACATATTTATGGTTCTTTGACGCCAAATCTAGGCACAGAACAGTTAGAACAGCCGGACCAGGGTAAAGGTGGTGCCTGAGCCAGACTTGTGGTATTGGCTCTACACTGCCCTGTATGTATGATCTAAAGAAGAACAGCCAGACCAGGGTAAAGGTGCTGCCTGATCCAGACTTGTGGTATTGACTCTACACTGCCCTGTATGTATGACCTGCAGAAGAACAGCCAGACCAGGGTAAAGGTGGTGCCTGAGCCAGACTTGTGGTATTGGCTCTACACTGCCCTGTATGTATGATCTAAAGAAGAACAGGGTCATACATTCTGGGGCATTCTTTACTATCTTAATGCGATTTAGAACTGGCCTGTCAACGCCAACGTTCATACATGTTGGCCCATGTTATGTACAGTTGAAACCGGAAGTTTACATACACTATATAAAAAGACACATCTCCATGTTTTTCTCACTATCTGACATGAAATCAGAATAAACCTTACCCGTATTAGGTAAATTAGGAACCAAAATGATTTATATTTGCCAAACACCAGAATAATGCGAGAATTTTTTAAGGCATTTTTATTACTTTCTGCAAAGTCAAAAGTTTCCATACATTTCATTAGTATTTGGTTGCATTGCCCTTAAACTGTATGACTTGGGTCAAACGTTTTGGATATTCTTCCTCAAGTTTCTCACAATAGATGGTAGGAATTTTGGTCCATTCCTCCTGACAGAACTGGTGTAACTGAGCCATGTTTGTAGGTCGCCTTGCTTCGCACCTGTCTTTTCAGCTTTCTTCATAAATTTTCAATAGGATTGAGATCAGGGCTTTGTGATGGCCGCTCCAAAACATTGACTTGGTTATTCTTAAGCCACTTTGTAACCAGTTTGGCGGTAGCTTTGGGTCATTGTCCATTTGGAAGATCCATTTCCATCCAATCTTTAACTTCCTGTCTTCATGTCTTGAGATATTGCTTTAGTATTGCCACATAATCTTCTTCCCTCGTGATACCATCTATTTTGTAAAGTGCACCAATCCCTCCTGCATCAAAACAACCCCACAACATGATGCTGCCACCCCCCCATGTTTCACAGTTGGGATGGTGTTCTTAGGCTTCCAAGCTTTTCCATTTTTCCTCCAAACGTAACAATGGCCAAACAGTTCAATGTTAGATTTGATAGGACATGTCCCCAAAAATATAGGTCTTTGTTCCTGTGCATTTGCAAAACATTAATCTGGCTTTTATATGTTTCATTTAGAATAATGGCTTCTTCCTGACAGAGTGGTCTTCAAGCCCATATTGATACAGTACTCATTTCACTGTGGATAAAGACACAATCTTACCAGCTTCCACCAGCATCTTCACAAGGTCTTTTGCTTTTGTTCTTGGGTTGATATGCACGTCGGACCAAAGCACGTTCATCTCTGAGATACAAAACCTATCTCCTTCCTGAGCAGTATGATGGCTGGACATTCCCATCTTGTTTGTACTTGTATATAATTGTTTGTAGAGATGAACGAGGCATCTTCAGACTTCTGGAAATTGCACCCAAGGATGATCCAGACTTTTGAAAGTCCACAATTCTCTCCCTGATATCTTGGCTGATTTTTTTTAGACTTTTACATGATGTTACACGCAGAAGCAGTGTGTTTTTGGTTTTCATTAAAATACATCCACAGGTGTGTCTCTAATAAACTCAGATGTTGCCAATAAACATATCAGAAGCTTCTAAAGACATGACATCATCATATGGGCTGTCCCAAATTGTTTAAAGGCAGAGTCATCCTAATGTATGTAAACTTTTGATTTTGCAGAAAGTAATAAAATGCCTTAACAAATTCTCTCTCTCAATATTCTGGCATTTAGCAAATATAAATAATTTTGGTTCCTAATTGACCTATAACGGGGAAGGTTTATTCTGATTTCATGTCAGATAGTGAGAAAAACACTAATATGTTCCTTTTTATATAGTGTATGAAAACTTCTGGTTCCAACTGTACATCCAGGTACTAATGTTCTCTGGGAAAAACTTCTTTTATGTTGTGCGACTCACTTGATTTGCTGGAAACACAATGTTCTCCAGTGCTGCCATGCATGGATGGTGTTCTGAAATCTGTGTCTCTGATGCAACCTACCTGCCTGCTTAATCCAAGAACAAGCAACAGATATACCGGTGTGAATGGACCTCACTGACCATCAACTTCCCATCATATGAAGATGGTAGGGTGTAATAGGTGAACTAACAGGGCAGCTACGAAAGCCTTAACAAGGCTCCTGGTTGCCACGGCACAGTTTCTCATTGATTTAGACACCGCGGTTATGTTTGCTGCTGCGTCTAAAGGGTTAAACAGCATGGGATGGCGCCGGCCCCATCCCGTGTTGTAACCGGCGGGTGTTAGCTGCAATTAGCGCAAAGCCCCCTACCGGCTTTAGGATGTACTCATATGTCCAATGTCGATAAGGGGTTAAGACCCAATTCCTTCTATTATGAGCTATAGATTTTTTTGTAATATTTGTTTTGCACTGAGATGTACAATTACTCAGCCTATAAATATCATATGAGGTCTCATAAAACCCCGAATAGAATGTATGTAGTTTTCTGAAAAACAAGATTTCCACTTGGAGACACATTTTTAACTGTTTGCTTGGCTCTGCTTTGATTTCTGTCTTATTGTCACGATGTGCGTCACGGTTCCCGCTCTGGACGATGGACATGCTTGTGTCTCTATGGTCCGGGCCGGCTGTCACTCACCTCTTCCTGCTCCTGCTCCACTCCCGATCACTGCCGGCATGCATGTAATCAATCCGCTGGGGACGCAGGCGCAGAGTTTCATAAAATTTAAAGGGCCAGCGCTCTGCTGATCACCAATCACCGAACGCTGAACCCTTTATTTAGCCACTTCCTCTAGCAACCCATGCCAGTTTGTTGGTGTACTTTTCCTGAGACTACCTTGTTTAGGTTTAAGCTATCTGGACTTTAACCCTTGCTTGTAAGCTCGACTATTCTCTGCCTGCCTCCTGCCCTGAACTTTGGCGAGAGACTTAACCACATTTGCCTTCTGCCTGTCCTAACCATATTGCCTGTTCAAGGACTCCACCTCTGCCTGCTCCCTTTGTACTTTGATGCACCCAGGCTGTCACCGTGCGTGGTCACATCAGGGGAAGCAACCTGGGAGTCTCCCGCGTCAAAGCCCAACCTGCATTATGGCGGGTGCTAGTGAAGAACCCAGAGGCTTCTCAGACTCTGCTCCCTGGTATGGCTCATGCTATCTCCTCACGATGACCCAAAGGATCCACTATCATCAACCGTGACACTTAGGCTATGTTCACACGGCATAATTGCTTTGGGAGTCACGCTGATCAGCCCACCGGCCCCATTGACATGCATAATCGGCGTGAATAATTAACATATCACTTATCTCCCCGCGCATACAATATGATCGTATTGTATGCGCGGGGTGGGGGGGCCGAGGCGTAATCCATAGTTCTCTATGAGAGCTATGGATTACCATAATTGCGGCGTGCATCTCACCGCGTATAAAGCACAAATACGCAGCGAAATGCGCACCGCTATTATGCCGTGTGAACATACCCTTATATGAAAGGTGAGATAGCTCTAATCCCGTCATTTTAAATGGTTCTGGCAAATGTGACCGCAGCATTTAAGCTATTAGGAAAAGGTGCTGAGCACAATTAACCCCCCTCCCTCCACGCAATGAGATTGCAGTTTGCCAAACAGTTGTCGAGGCAATTTGGGGGCCTATTGAAAGCCTCCACTGCTGCCATCTTAGTATCCCTTTAACACCCTGCCATGGTAGAACTATTATTTTACACTGTTTTGCAAAAAAAGCGTACAAGCGATCGTGGCCACTAGTGGTCAAGTATCCTAGGGGAACTAAAAAACAAGTACAAAAAAGTTTAAAAAAAATAATACTTCAAAACAGCCCCCTTATGCCAAATTAAAAAGATTAAAATCTCAAAAATTTTATCAGATACAGTGAACACAATAGAAAAAAATACACCATTTTTTTTTGTCATTTCACTTTCCCAAAAAAATTGGAATACAAAGTGATTAAGAAGTTGCAGGTCTCCCAAAATGGTACCAATAAAAATGAGACTGGAGAATGACACTGCAGCTCAAATGTTCAAAATATGGATAGAAATCAGTCAAAAAAGACAATTGCTTTTGGGTATGTTCACACAGCGTAATTGCGGCGCACATTTCGCTGCTTATTTGCGCGGCACAATTACGGTAGTTCATGGCTCTCATAGAGAACTATGAATTACGCCTTGGCTCCCCCACCGTACAATACGATTGTATTTTATGCTGGGGAGAGAAGTGACAGGTCATTTCTTCGCGGCGCTGATAGTGAGAGTGAATGGGGCTGACCAGCGTGTACTTCTAAAACACACGGCTTACTGTGGCACGCACAGTACATGCCCCAATACACCGTGTGAACATACCCTCAAAGTCAGCCATGTGAACGTACCCTTAAGTTTATGCCTAATTACTAGTATTTTTATCTTAGGAGTAGGTATCAACAATTTATTTGTTTCATTATAAGGCCGTGTTCACACGGCTTATTCCCGACGGATTTGTGAGCCGTATTGAGCGCACAAATCCGCCGTGAATAAGGGGCGGGACGGGGACGGGGCCGGAGCGCGGCGGGGGCGCCGCTCCCGGCCCCATAGACAATGCATTGTTTACGGCGCGTCCGCGCCGTAAATAATGTGCATGTCACTTTCTCCCCCCGCGGCGGATTTGCCGAGCGGGGAGGAGAGACGGATTCCACTGTTCTCAATGAGAGCAGTGGATTACCGAAAATTGCGCCGCGGATTGGCGCCGTACTGAAGCGCAAATCCGGCGCGCAGTACGGCGCCAAATACGCGCAGAATAAGCCGTGTGAACGAGGCCTAAGAGTGAGCAGATCACTTCCCTCATGCTAGTTTCCCTTTAAAACAGTGGTCCCCAACCTTTTTTCCACCAGGGACCGGTGTGATGCACGACATTTTTTCCATGGCCCAGTGGAAGCGGGGTTATCGAGGGCGTGGTTATTAGGGGCGGGGTTATGGAGGGGGTTGTATGTTTAGAATCATAAATAATAAACACAATAACCTGTTTACTGTGTCATTTAAGGGTATAGTATGGGGTAACCAGTATTTTATAACCACAGACTGATTGCCAGCTCTGTGGTCAGTATTATATTAATAATGCTGTCCCACAGAGCTGACAATCAGTCTGCAGTAATATTGATCACCTCTGTGGGTCAGCATTATACATGTATATAATATACATATGTAATCAGCTCTGTCATTATAGAGATATATGCCCCCTGTAGTCATTACAGATAGATATATGACCCCTGTAGTCATTAGAGATAGATATATATGCCCTCTGTAGTCATTAGAGATAGGTAAATATGCCCCATGTAGTAATAATAAATAAATATATTCCCCTTGTAGTAATAATAAATACATGGCCCCAAGTATTAATAATAAGTAAATATATAGCCCCAGTATTAATAACAAATATAGGCCCCCTGTAGTAATAATAAATATAGACCCCAAGTATTAATAATAAGTAAATATATGGCCCCCAGTATTAATATTAAATGTATGCCCCAGTATTAATAAGTAAATATATGGCCCCCAATATTAATAATAAATGTATGCCCCAGTATAAATAATAAGTAAATACATGGCCCCCAGTATAAATAAAAAACACTCCAGTTATTTGGGGCTTGTTCACAGCTCAATGGCTGAACTAACATGAACCCAGTAGCTAGCAACTCTGCCATTTATGCTGACTGGGAAAAAGATCACAGGTGCAGCTAATTGCTTGAGCAAGATAAAAAACTGCACACCAACTTAACACCTATTCACACCAGCATGCAGAAAAGCCGCAGTATAATGCATGGGGAGATTGGGTTCATGTTAGTTCAGCCATTGAGCTGTGAACAAGCCCCAAATAACTGGAGTGGTTTTTTTTGAGTAAGTAATGTCCCATTTTCTGTATGTTTTTTCCCCAGTATACATAATAAGAAATATATGGTCCCCAGTATAAATGATAAGAAATATATGGCCCCCAGTATAAATAATAAGAAATATATGGCCCCTAGTATAAATAATAAGAAATATATGGCCCCTAGTATAAATAATAAGAAATATATGGCTCCAGTATAAATTATAAGAAATATATGGCCCCAGTATAAATGATAAGAAATATATGGCTCCAGTATAAATAATAAGAAATATATGGCCCCTAGTATAAATAATAAGAAATATATGGCCCCTAGTATAAATAATAAGAAATATATGACTCCAGTATAAATTATAAGAAATATATGGCCCCAGTATAAATGATAAGAAATATATGCCCCTGTAGACAGCCAGGCTAATTTAAAAAAAAAAGAAGAAAGTTACTCACCTTTTCCCGATCCCTGCTTTAAAAGACAAATGCAGACTGCTGTCAATCAAATAAAGAAGTTAGCTAAAAATTTCCATACGCAACGGTATGGCCAATCTTAGTGGTTACAATAATTAAAGAGACACAAAAGCTTAGTGGTTACTTAAACAGTAGATGACATTATAGGGATATAACAGTGTTCAGCCTCTTAACTTACGTGATCTCACAGAAGCCACTTTCTGTTCTGTGTAACTTCATGCAGGACCACATTCTGGCACTTTTCACCTTCTACATGACAAGTACTTACCCCTCTTTAACACCCTCGCACTATCTGCCTGGCCTAGCTCTGAGCTTATAGGATTGTCACAACCAGGCCTACACTATCAAGACTTATCTGTCCAGTCTACACCTACAGTCCCACAGGGCAATTAATTGCCACTGCAGTTGTCCACCTGCACACCAGGACGAGGGATTACCCCTTAGGGTATGTTCTCACGGTGTACTGGGGCGCGCACTATATGTGGCGCAGTACGCCGTGTGTTTTGGAAGTACGTGCTGATCGGCACGTACTTCCAAGAACAGGGGGGACCAGCCCCCGGTCGGCCCCATTTACTTCTTTTATCAGTGGCACGAAGAAGTGACCTGTCACTTCTCTTACCAGGCTTACAATCCGATCGTATTGTACGCTGGGGGGAGACGACGCGTAATTCATAGTTCTCTATGAGAGCTATGAATTACCGTATTTACGGCGTGCATTTCGCCACAAATAAAGCGCAATTACGCCGTGTGGATATACCCTTAGTTCTGAAAACAGACCCAATCACAGCACTCTATTGCTAGCTCCCTCCAGGTCACCCATTCTGAACAGACTTTGTCATTCCAAGAGTAACTAACTCACAGGCTGATGATGTTCTCAACCTTCATCGCCATAACCTTACCTTCAAACCACCCATGTCTAATGTTAGGAGATTCAATAATTCCCGATAGGAAAGTGCAAGACTTCATCCATGTGAAATCTGCAAGGTGAAGGGTGCATGGACCTTCTCAGGGGACAGCTGAGATAAAGAGGTTGCTGTGGAGATTTTTTGAAGGATAAAACATTTTGGGAGGACTTTGTAAAAAGAAATGGTGACCAAATCAGCACATAGGTAGCCTTATGTATGAAAACTGACTAGCAGTAGGACTATCTTTGTTGCCCATAGCAACCAATCGGAGCTCATAGAAACCAATCAGAGCTCAGTTTTCATTTCATATAGTGCTCTGGAAAAATAAAAGCTGAGCTCTGCTTGGTTGCTATGAGCTCCGATTGGTTGCTATGGGCAACAAAGATAGTCCTACTGCTACAGTTTTCATACTGTTGGAGTAGTAACTATGCTCACTTCCCTAAAAGTAAGGTGACCAGAAATTTTGGGAGCAAAAAATGGATGTGCACCACCCCCATATTTACATAGACCACAACCTCTATATACCAATACACACCCCTTCACAAATAGTCACACCCACTACATGCAACTTCTGCGGAAGAAAGCTAACTGAGGGTTTTGGCATCAGCCAGCTTTCCTGGACATTGGAGAGCCTATACAGCATCCAGGAAAGCTGGGATATGCTGCCAAAGTGTTCCAGAACCTAAACCATTACACTACTACCAATATTACCGCCATACAGTGACCATATAGTGGTAGGTACCAGTGTACACAGGCTCTGCAGACTATATATTACCTCCATACAGTGACCATATAGTGGTAGGTACCAATGTACACGAGATCTGCAGACTATATATTACCTCCATACAGTGACCATATAGTGGTAGGTACCAGTGTACACAAGATCTGCAGACTATATATTACCTCCATACAGTGACCATATAGTGGTAGGTACCAGTGTACACAGGATCTGCAGACTGTATATAACCACCATACAGTGACCATATAGTGGTAGGTACCAGTGTACACAGGATCTGCAGACTGTATATAACCACCATACAGTGATCATATAGTGGTAGACACCAGTGTACACAGACTCTGCAGACTGTATATTACCTCCATACAGTGATCATATAGTGGTAGGTACCAGTGTACACAGGCTCTGCAGACTGTATGTTACCGCCATACAGTGACCATATAGTGGTAGATACCAGTGTGCACAAGCTCTGCAGACTATATATTACCTCCATACAGTGGCCATATAGTGGTAGGTACCAGTGTACACAGACAGAGGCGGGACGACGTGTAGGCAGAGGTAGGCGATCGCCTAGGGCGCCTACCTCTGCCTATCCCTAAGGGGCGCAGTCAGGGGCCCCGAACTTCCCGGGCTCCAGGCCGCTGCTGTGGGCCTGAAGCGCCGGCGGTCTCTTTGACCGCTTCTGCGGAGCAGAGAGCGAGTGCTCCCTGCCCCGCAGACAGTGTCGGACCCGCTCACCAGAGGATCGATGGATCCTCCGGTAAGCCGCAGGGCCGACACAGCGGGGCCGCCGGGTCCTCATAGCACTGAGGACCCGCCGCGGCCCCGTGCGGCTCAGCGGGCAGCGTTCCCGTTGAGTGATGTCATCGCGACGCTTGCCTGTCCTCGGGGGCACAGCGCGTCTAGGCTGTGCACCGAGGCGCTGCCGGAGGAGCGTGCGGCCGGAAAAGAAGAGGAGCGCGCGGCCGGGGAGCAGGTAAGGTGAGTATAAATGTTGTTATTTTTGCCTGCCTGTGTGCCCCCCAAACGCCTGCCTGTAGCCCCTATATACCTGCCTGTGGCCCCTATACGCCTGCCTATAGCCCCTATATACCTGCCTGTGGCCCCTATACGCCTGCCTGTAGCCCCTATATGCCTGCTTGTGGCCACATACGCCTGCCTGTGGATCCTATACGCCTGCCTGTAGCCCCAAATTCCCTGTTTTGTGGCCCCTATAGCCTGCCTGTGGCCTCTATATGCCTGCCTGTGTGCCCCCCAAACGCCTGCCTGTAGCCCCTATATACCTGCCTGTGGCCCCATACGCCTGCCTGTAGCCCCTATATACCTGCCTGTGGCCCCATACGCCTGCCTGTGGCCCCTGTACACCTGCCTGTGGCCCCATAAGCCTGCCTGTGGCTCCATACGCCTGCCTGTGGCCCCATACGCCTGCCTGTGTTCCCCCCAAACGCCTGCCTGTAGCCCCTATATATCTGCCTGTGGCCCCATACCCCTCCCCTGTAGCCCTATATACCTGCCTGTGCCCCCATACGCCTGCCTGTAGCCCCTATATACCTGCCTGTGGCCCATACGCCTCCCCTGTACCCCCTTATATACCTGCCTGTGGCCCCATTACGCCTGCATGTGGCCCCTATACCCCTGCCTGTGGCCCCTATATGCCTGCCTGTGGCCCCATATGCCTGCCTGTGGCCCCTATATGCCTGCCTGTGGCCTTATACGCCTGCCTGAGCCCCTACACGCCTGCCTGTGGCCCCTATACGCCTGCCTGTGGCCCCCATACGCCTGACTGTGACCCCCATATGCCTGCCTGTGGCCCCCATACGCCTGCCTGTGGCCCCAATACGCCTGCCTGTGGCCCCTATACGCCTGCCTGTGACCCCAATACGCCTGCCTGAGCCCCCATACGCCTGCCTGTAGCCCCTATACGCCTACCTGTGGCCCCCAGACACCTGCCTGTGGCCCCTATACGCCTGCCTGAGCCCCCATACGCCTGCCTGTAGCCCCTATACGCCTACCTGTGGCCCCCAGACACCTGCCTGTGGCCCCCATACGCCTGCCTGTGGCCCCTATACGCCTGCTTGAGCCCCCATATGCCTGCCTGAGCCCCCATATGCCTGCCTGTGGCCCCTAGCTATATACCTGCCTGAGCCTCTATAGCTATATACCTGCGTATGTGCCCCTATATACCTGCCTGAGCCCCTATAGCTATATAACCTGCCTGAGAGTGACATATATCTATATACCTGCCTGAGTGCCCCAATATCTCTATACCTGCCTGAGAGTGCCCTCTATATAACTACCTGCATGATAGTGACCCTATATCTATCTACCTGCCTGAGTGCCCCTATATTTATATACCTACCTGTCTAAGGGTAAAATATACATATACCTGCCTGACTGAGAGGGCATATATATATACCTGTCTAACTGAGGGGACTTCTATACCTATAATTAAGGAGTTACTGGAAATATGAGGATTCTAAGATATTTGTGTCCAAATCTGCAGGGACGAGTATTGGTCGGGAGCAATCAGCATGAAGGTGTGAACCGGATGGAGAAGAAAAGGGAAAAATGAACGACGTGATCAGAAATGAGTCTCTGGTGAGTCACCTAAATGTAACTGCAGTGTAATCCCTTACATTTCTGCGAGCTTCTAATACAACCCAGTATTACCACTATTGGTCACTGTATGGCGGTGGTATATGTTCTAGGGCCTGTTTTACAGCTGATAGTCACATGTGGGGTTGCGTTCGGTCCCGGGTCTGGCAGGATTATTTGAGCCTTAAGTAGTAATAGTTTTGGGTCTTGGTTTTGTAGGAGTGTTTTTAGTCACAATCATTCGTCTGGTAGATTTGCTCCATGTATTGGTGGATTATTCGGTGACTGTTATTTAGGGGTATTACACTGTCATACGGAGGGGAGCGATTTTGAAAAAGCAAATTTGTCAGGGCTGATTTTCATTATGCAGCGACTGCTGAGGAGATGGACAGGAGCTACGTGGAATGTGCAGAAAATTAGTGACAGGACCTGGCACAGGGGTGAGAGGAATTAGTGTGTCAGGGGTGGGGGTGGGGGCATTTTTGGGGGATAGAGGGGGGGGCGCCATTGGCTGTACTTGCCTAGGGCACCAAAATGCCTTGTCCCGACCCTGTACACAGGATCTACAGACTGTATATTACCTCCATACAGTGACCATATAGTTGTAGGTACAAGTGTACACAGGCTCTGCAGACTGTATGTTACCGCCATACAGTGATTATATAGTGGTAGGTAACAGTGTACACAAGATCTGCAGACTATATATTACCTCCATACAGTGACC
This sequence comes from Phyllomedusa bahiana, assembly GCA_025379985.1. Classification (NCBI taxonomy): domain Eukaryota; kingdom Metazoa; phylum Chordata; class Amphibia; order Anura; family Hylidae; genus Phyllomedusa; species Phyllomedusa bahiana. Next base: position 207,379 of record JAODAL010000184.1, on the reverse strand, counting down.
ATATAGTGGTAGGTACCAGTGTACACAAGATCTGCAGACTATATATTACCTCCATACAGTGATCATATAGTGGTAGGTACCAGTGTACACAGGCTCTGCAGATTGTATGTTACCGCCATACAGTGATTATATAGTGGTAGATACCAGTGTGCACAAGCTCTGCAGACTATATATTACCTCCATATAGTGGTAGGTACCAGTGTACACAGGATCTACAGACTGTATATTACCTCCATACAGTGACCATATAGTGGTAGGTACCAGTGTACACAGGCTCTGCAGACTATATATTACCTCCATACAGTGACCATATAGTGGTAGGTAACAGTGTACACAGGCTCTGCACACTATATATTACCTCCATACAGTGACCATATAGTTGTAGGTACCAGTGTCCACAGGCTCTGCAGACTATATAGTACCTCCATACAGTGACCATATAGTGGTAGGTACCAGTGTACACAGGATCTGCAGACTGTATATAACCACCATACAGTGATCATTTTTTTGTGGTAGAACCAGTTTTACAAGACTCTGCAGACTTTATATTACCTCCATACAGTGATCATATAGTGGTAGGTACCAGTGTACACAGGCTCTGCAGATTGTATGTTACCGCCATACAGTGATTATATAGTGGTAGATAAAATTCACAGTGAAGAAAAAAACCCAATTAAAAAATAACTTTTACTTGATATGCCTTAAAAGAGTGCCCTCCAAAATGGAGGACCCCCCAGCAACAAACACCAAAATTTGTTTTTCCCAGAGAGGAAGAAATGCTGGTTCCTCTAAATCTAAATATCCAATATAGTGGTGCTGACCAAAGGGTGAAAATTGCCCCCCTCGGCGGAGTAGTCGCCCCAATAGGAGCGGCCCCACCTATTGAGAGCGCACCCTAGGTCAGACCCCTTAAACAGTATCGTCCACACTGAGGCATCAGACACATCATCAATCTTTTATCTTATTGGATTATCTTGACGCATTACCCCCATAAGGAATCATTGCTAAGTATCTTTATCTATTAGTTTATGTATGCTGTGATTTTAGTCTTGTTGGCTAAATGTTCTCTTGTTACCCCTGATGAACCCTATAGAATCTTTGGGGGAAACGCATTGGGTCTTGAACAAATCACACGGGTTTTTGAATTAATGATACAACGGAACGTTGTTTTTTGTTTGTGGGTCTTGAACAAAATCACACAGGTTTCTGAATCAATGATGCAACGAACGTTGTTTTTGTTTTTTTCTTGTTTTTTTACATGTGACTAAAAGAATGATTTTATGTGGATAGAATTGTTTCTCCTAGAGTGTCTATAGTACTATGGAATCCCGCTGGTATCCTTTTAGGAAACTGTTTAAAGGGTCTGGGCCTAGGGTGCGCTCTCAATAGGTGGGGCCGCTCCTATTGGGGCATACTCTGCCGAGGGGGGCAAATTTTCACCCTTTGGGTCAGCACCACTATATTGGATATTTAGATTTAGAGGAACCAGCATTTCTTCCTCTCTAGGAGAACAAATTTTGGGTGTTTGTTGCTGTGGGTCCTCCATTTGGAGGCACTCTTTTAAGGCATATCAAGTAAAAGTATTTTTTTTAATTGGGTTTTTTTCTTCACTGTGAATTTTTGCTACAAATTTAACCCAAATAGGCAAAAATTAGATTTATGTCTGTGAGTTTTATATAGTGGTAGATACCAGTGTGCACAAGCTCTGCAGACTATATACTACCTCCATATAGTGGTAGGTACCAGTGTACACAGGATCTACAGACTGTATATTACCTCCATACAGTGACCATATAGTGGTAGGTACCAGTGTACACAGGCTCTGCAGACTATATATTACCTCCATACAGTGACCATATAGTGGTAGGTAACAGTGTACACAGGCTCTGCACACTATAAATTACCTCCATACAGTGACCATATAGTGGTAGGTACCAGTGTACACAGGCTCTGCAGACTATATATTACCTCCATACAGTGACCATATAGTGGTAGGTACCAGTGAACACAGGCTCTACAGACACATAACTGATTACAGTGCAGCTACATTTAAGGACTCACACGTGATGTATTTTCTGATTGGAGTCATTCACTTAGCTTATTCTTCTCCATTCGGCCCAGACCATCATTACCTCTTCTCTTGGCAATGACTCATTCCTTCAGAATTTACCACAAACATATATTTTAGAATCCTAATTTTTTCCAACACCTAAAAACCTACCTCCTGTGGTGGGGGGGGGCGTGGGGAGGAGGTCTATATATCCCTAATGGGAAATTATATAGAAAAGCTTGGTGACCCGCTTTCCTAAGATAGGAAAGTTGGATGCCTGCTGTCGGGATGGAGAGTCACCGATTATTCCTACATAGACCACAATAAGGTAGGTAGGTATATATGTCCCCTCAGTAGGTTATAGGTACAAAGGGGCCCCAGTCTTTAGGCAGGTATATGTCCCCATAGTCTGTAGGCAGGCATCTGTTCCCCATAGTCTGTAGGCAGGTATAGGCCCTCATAGTCTGTAGGCAGGTATAGGCCCCCATAGTTTGTAGGCAGGTACAGGTCAAAAAACTACAAAGCTACAATTACTGCTCAAAGGCTGGAAGATACACTGAATCCCAGCAGCAGGCGTCTCTGACCCATATGCTGCATGGCAAAGATATAGCAGGTGACGGTCATTAATGAGCAAACGCTCTAGATACCAGTTTACACCAGCATGCAAAAAGCCACAGTATAACACATAGGGAGACTGCCAAATGCAACAATACCAATGAAATTGGTACAGGAAAAAAAAATTCATACAGGAACACCGTGCTGGGTTACAGCCAATTGTGCCCATAATATTCAAATGGGCAAGCTGCCCAGCACTTAAAGGGTGTCCTGCACAAAATACTTATACCCTAAGCTCCACAGTGTTTTAGGGCAAAAAAATTATAACATACTGGAAAAATATCACATATGAGGTATTAGTTGATACGGTAGCTACAGTACGCAAGCTTGCAAGCCCTGGCAAGGCTCTTCATTTCTTGCGAGTCCCTACACTATTAAAAATAAAACCACAGAAAAAATGGGACATAAATTACTAAACATCTACAAAGCTACAGTTACTGATCAAAGACTGGAAGATACATTAAATCCCAGCAGCCGGTGTCTCGGGCAGGTATAGGTCCCCATAGTTTGTAGGCAGGTATATGCCCCACATAGTCTGTAGGCAGGTATATGCCCCACATAGTCTGTAGGCAGGTATGTGCCCCCCATAGTCTGTAGGCAGGTATAGGTCCCCATAGTCTGTAGGCAGATATAGGCCCTCATAGTTTGTAGGCAGGTACAGGTAAAAAAAAACTAAAAAGCTACAATTACTGCTCAAACACTGGAAGACACACTAAATCCCAGCAGCAGGTGTCTCTGGCAGATATAGGTCTACATAGTTTGTAGGGAGATATAGGCCCCCATAGTTTGTAGGCAGAAATATGTCCCCAATATTTTGTAGGCAGGTATAGGTCCCCATAGTCTGAAGCAGGTATAGGTCCCCATAGTTTATAGGCAGGAATATGTCACCCATGACCACCATGCGCCAAACAGCAGTTTACACCAACATATAGGACATTTCCGAACTTGGAAAAAATTGCATAAAAATTGCGAGGTGCTTTTTTTCCCCAGGATTCCTTGTAAGAATGAAACATTTCAGCTAAGATTGTAGATTGTTGGTAAAAAATAAAAATGTTCATTTTATCAGGATGTCTGCAAGCCGGTAATGGTGCCTAAAGAAAATTGTAATGAAAATGAGAACCCAAAATTCAGTAGGTGCTCCTCCTATTCTGAGGCCTGTGGTTGAGCCAAATAGTCCATCAAGCCATATATGGGATATCTCTAAAAATGGAAGAATTGGGGGAATTGAAGTAGAATTACATTTTCCTGGTCACATCTATCATGTTGTAGTGACTAATGGATAAAAATTTAAAATATGCAATTTACTTTAATTTCCTTGAAACACCTAATGGGTTAATAAACTTCCTAAATTCTGTTTTTAGTTTCTCAGATGGAGTCATTTATGGAGATATCTAACATACAGAGCCACGTCAGGACTGGACTGGTCCCTAAAAAAAACTATTTTCTAAATTTCTAAGCCCTCTAATGTCATAAAGACATTTAAAAAATGATGTCAACCTCCGGTAGACTTATGGTGGATGCTAGTTATAAATTATTTTGTTGAGGAATAACTATCTGTCTTACACAAAGAAATTTTTGAACTTTGAAAAGGGCAAAATTTTTCAAAATTGTTACGATATTTTGATATTTTCACAAGTACAAGGATTGTATGGACCAAAATTTCTTAATAACTTAAAGCACAATGCGTCATGAGAAAAGTTTCTGAATCACATGGTTAGGTAAATGCATCAAAAAGTTATTCCCACATAAAGTGACACATTTCAGATTTGATAAATGGGGCTCTAACACGGAGGTCAAAACTGTCTGCAGTGGTAAGGGGTTAAAGAGAAAGTGAGAACTGTATGTCAAATAGTGGAGTAATGAGAGATAAGCATAATTTAATTTTTTACGGTACCAAAACATAAAGAAAACCTTACATGTTTGGTACTGCCGGATTCGTATCAACCTGTAGAATACAGATAATGCATCACTTACACCGAAGAGTGAACGCCGTAAAAACAAAACTCCCGCAAACCTGGTGCAAGTATGTTTTTTTTGCATTTTGCCCCATTTAGAATTTTTTTGCGGTTTCCCAGTATATTCTATGGTACTGTGAATGACACCATTAGAAAGTACATCTGGTCCCGCAAAATAAAAGCCCTCATAGGTCTATGTAGGTGGAAAAATAAAAAAAGTTATGGCTTCTGGAAGGCGAGGAAGAAAAAAAAGGAAGAGTCATATGTTTTCTCTTTGGAGGGGCTAAGATGGCATCCAAACTCCGTCGACATTTTAACATTGCCGAACCGCGTTTTTTTGCTGAAGACTTGCACTAAAAACCGCAGTCGCAGTACATGGACTGTATGGGAATCCGCTGGCAATCCTAAGTATCCAACAGGTATGAAAATCCACCGGATTGTGAAACCGACTGGAGAAAATCCATGCTCTAGTCATTGCGGTCGACACAGCGCTGGGTACCGTCGGATTTTAGGCGGATTCTAAATACTGAGATAATACCATAGAATACATGCACGCTGACGCGTTTCTGACCTCCAAGGGTCCTTGACCACAGCTGACCCTTGGAGGTCAGAAACGCGTTAGCGTGCATGAACGCTACATTTGCACTGTCCTGTAAGCATTTTTAAATTGGAATAAAGAGTTGTGCCAGGAGCCGGGACTGTCAGCTATCCGTGCTAGTTATACGTAACCACCTGAGCAGGCACCTAATTCAAGTCTTCATTTGAATTTAAGACACGGATGCTGACGAGTGGGTGAGAGGCTAAAGCCTTTATATATTCTTTAACCAGTGAATATAGCCTTGGAGGACAGGGAGGGAAAAAAACCAAAGGCCATAAAATTATGACCGGCTGTCAGAAAGGGGTTAATTTTGGCCCCTACCTAATGTAAGGCCATTGCTGTACATGCAATTCCCTTCTCTACCATAGGGGGAGCTCTTTCAAATGTAGTGCAAAGAAAACATGGGAGAGGTTGCCATGGTAACCAGAGACCGGCGCTCATTTTTTGGTTGCTATGGGCAACTACACCGCCTGTTGGGTTAATTACTGTAATATTATCACATAATTACGTTTATGAGCCCTGAATGTCGTTGGAAATCCGGGCAGCTGTCCCACGAACACCCCTACACCGCCTCGGGGGGGGGGGCAGCAGCGCCCGCTCTCCCGCCGCCGCTGCCAGACATAACTGTTTTTGGAACATCTGGGCAGTTCCACGTCACTGACTTGCAGGAGCTCGTCGCTGATTGGTTGACGCTTTGGAGGGCGCTTATTGGCTGAGCGGAAGGATGCGTCAGGCGCCACGTCTGCAGCGGCCACAGAGTGAAGTGTGAGGCTGAGAGGTAACGAGCGGCGGCGGAGGGAGACGAGATCCGTGAGGAAAAGCTGCGTGACACGGCGGCGGCTGAGAGTGCGGGATACGTGATGGCTACCGGTAAGCTGGAGCCGGGCTGGGTCGGTAATCCCGGGGAAGCAGCATTAGGGGCCCGGGCAGTAGCAGTGACGTGTCCCAGGTGTAACGTGCAGAGGGACTATGTGGGCTCCTATTAGCCCTGTGGCTCATGGAGGTGAACGCTGGTCTACACCTGGTGACTTCTTGTTTGCATATGGCCTCCATTTGCCTCCATGGTGGTCGCTTTGTCATGTCACATTTTTTTTGCACCGTTTTCATGGGGAAAAAATTATTTTTTTAAAAATTGTTTAATTTTTTGCAAAAAAAAATTGTATTGCCCAGGTGACCGTGACGGCGTAAACGGTGACATCCACCCCCCGTGTAGCCAATGAAGACCACACGCGGGCGTGAATCGCCATTTATATTGGTCAATTCCAATGGGCGGTGAATTGTAGCGAGAATTTTGCGCGGTCGGGGGTACTATTGTGTTGTCTATACTGCATCTTACTTATGGTGTTGTCTATCGAGTACGTTCCGGAAGGTTTGTAATTGGAGGGCTGGTGACGTGGATTTGCGCGGCCGGAGTGGTTACGGCGCTCGTTGTAATATCCCACGAGTCTCCGGCGATGACCTAGTTCTTATCAGATGGAAATTGAAACGCGTTGGTGAGGATGGAGCATTGGTGTCAAATGGGGCTCTGCCTGGGGTGGACTCCACACAACTCTAGGAAGAGTCCCCATAGAGACTCCCAGGTCTGGGGTAAGTTCACACGTGTTTTTTTTTTTTTTTTTTTTTTTTTACACCGTTTTTGGAGCATTTCCTCGCCTAAAACAACCTCCAAAACGGCCCTAGTTAATTTTCATTGATTTCCATGTGAAATAACTGAGGTTTTTTTTGGTTTTTTTACACGTGTTTTAAGCACTGAAAAAGTGTTCTTGACGTGTTTTAAACGCTGTCAATTTCTATAGGAGTCATTGGAGGGCTTCAGAACCTCGGCATGGTTTTTGCCCTGGCTATTAATTTGTACAGGTGTTTCAGACAGAAAACAGTGTTGGGAAAACCTTGTTGAAAATGTGATAAAAAAACAAAAACGTTCTGGATAACATTTGCGGAGCCTGTGAATTTGTTCTGAGAAATAGTATCGCCTCCATCATATCCTTCATAGACAACCTCACATCTGATGTCATTATTTCCAGGCTAGAGAATGGCCTCTCTACACTAACTTGGTTGGTGGCAAAGCGGTGACCACAGGGGCAACATCTCTAACTATGTCAGGGTATAAAGGAATTGCCTCAGTTCTGATGAACGGTTGAACTCTTCTACTTCTTTGAAAACAAGTAAAAATGTTGCTGAAATCTGATCAATCTGTTTGCCATGGGAGCAGAATCTTTTCCCCTGGGGCAGCGCTTTGCCTGCTCCATGTCATCAGTTACACTCCTCATCTGATGAAGCTAAAGATATGGGAGCAGTAGCACTGGCCGGACCCAATTCCTCTTGCTCTTGGCACCGCATTAAACAAACTGGACCAATTTATTATAGGTTTTGGCATTGGTCCATTTTATAACTACCACGACTCTGACTCCCCAGCCCTGTCATACGCCTCAAAAATGGACATGTGACTTCTTTTTCAGCTCTGGACAACACACCTGCCACCCTTGTGGCGTGTGAACGCTGATGCAGATTTCCATAGGAAACATTTTGGAGGCTTTTTAACATTATTTTAGGCTCGGAAACACTCAGAAAACAGCGTCAAAATCAGCCGTGTGGGTTTTTTTTTTTTTTTTTTTAATTTTATTTTTTTTTATTTATTTTTTTTAAACATTGGAACAACAATCAACATTACTTTTCCATTAGGATTTTTGCTGAGTAATCCGGGATGGGATGTGACATTACATGATATTGCATAGCTCTGTATACATCCACCGCTGGATGTAGTCAGTAGCGAGTGCAATTTTATTTTTTGTGCCGTTTTCCTGGGGAAAAAAATATTTTTTGCAAACCGTCTTATCACAATTTTTATTATTTTTGCACCATTTTAATGAAAGATTTATTTTATTTTTTTTTGCAAGAATATCCTATCATCCAGGCAACCGTGTCCTTAATAAATAGTGGTATTCACCCCCACCTACTCCAAGGAAGATGTACACGTGCAAATATCGCCATCTGTGTTGGTCAGACGGTCCATTCCAATGGCGTGTGGCAAACTGTAGTGAGGATTTTGCGTGGTTGTGAGTTTAGGGTTCGGTGCATTTAGAGCCGTCTTAACAGCATTATGAGCCCACGGGCATAGTACTGTAGTGGGCCCTGTCCAAATACATGACATCACACTAGGTCATGTCTTTGAGGCCCCCCCACCCACCCCAAGGACACCCATATTGTCACATAACATATGTCTGGACACTGGCAGCCTTCAGCCTATTTGGCAGGGCAGGAAGCCTTTGGCTTCCTTCTCTACTATGGTTTTTAACTGTTTGCACATCCTAAAAACACACAAACCGTTAAATAAGCAAAGCCAACAGCAGAATCCAGGGTATGTTCCTTGTATTCCTGGGGCCCCTATGCTTGTGAGGCCCCCGGGCAACTGCCTAGTGTGCCCAATGGAAAGAAGGCCCTGGGTGTATTATCGCATAGTCTATGGCGTGACTTGCTTAGAGCTGTATCTAGTGCGTACGTTCCTGAAGGTCTGTAATTGGTGGATTGGACAGGTGACATGGATTCGTGCGGCCCTAGTGATCGTGCGCGATTTTGGTGCTTGTAATATCCCACGAGTCGCCGATGACGACATATTTCTTATCAGCCGGAAATGGAAGCTCGATGGTCAGTGCTGTATCTGGATAAACCAGAGCGGATTCATCACAGAACCCTATGGAGGGTCCTCTTCAGGAGAACTACAGGTTCCAGCTGATTTTCTACATTGGAATAGGCAACAGAAATCCAAGCAGCCTTTTCCGGAAGGATTTTTGCTGATCGATCTGGGATAGGATGTAATATTACAGGACATTGTGTGGAGCTGACATGTGATACATCCACGGGTAGTGGCGGCGCTGTCTGCAGTATATTATGGGCCTTGTGTATGAAAACTGTCTAGCAGAAAGACTGGCTTTGTTGCCCATAGCAACCAATTAGAGCTCAGAGCAACCAATGAGAGATCCGTTTTTATTTCGGATACTGCTCTGGAAAAATAAAAGGTGGGCCCTGATTGGCGGCTCTGGGCTCTGATTGGCGGCTCTGGGCTCTGATTGGCGGCTGTGGGCCCTGATTGGCGGCTGTGGGCCCTGATTGGCGGCTGTGGGCCCTGATTGGCGGCTGTGGGACCTGCGTGGCGCCTGTGGGCCCTGATTGGCGGCTCTGGGCCCTGATTGGCGGCTCTGGGCCCTGATTGGTTTCTATAGGCAACAAAGACAGTCTTACTGCTAGACAGTCTTCATACATAAGGCTCCATGACGTGGATGACTTCTAAGCTTAACCCCTTCTATACCTGCCTGCAAAACAGACCGTCTTGTACCCGTGGGTTGTTGCTCCGTTACATTTTTACTAAAGGAAACGTTGACCCATCTCTCCTCTTTCTGTTCCCCGGGCTGTGGCTCTCAAGCGTTGCAGAATGCCGACTCCCATTACCAGGGCTGATGGGAGCTGTAGTTTTGCGACAGCTCGAGGATCACAGTTTGGGGAATATTGTTGTAGAGTAATAGGTCTGGTGATCGACAACTTTTATCTCGCACTTGTCGTGTTGAGTCACGTTTTTCAGTTTTTGTTTTTTTTTTTTTCATTTTGTTCACCAACCTGGGCTGTTGCAAAGGGACAACTTCTATCCTCAGGGCATGATGGGAGTTGTAGTGTTACAGCTTGGGGAACTTTGCTGTAGGGTTGGGGAATAGACTATAGGAAACCTTTTGATGCACATTTCAGGCCATAGCGCCACCAGATACCAGGGGCATCGCATGTATTTTGGTTTCATCTATGATCTGCCTTAATATTGCGGCTTAACCACAACACCTGTTTTTGTTTGTTTCTTTCCTATGGGAGAGCGAGGCCCAGGACAAGTAGGGATAGTTGCAGGTAGTTGCAATTTTTTTTTTTTTTTTTTTTGGGGGGGGGGGGGGGGGATTTCCTTGCCTCGCTTCAGAGTAGTTACACAATGGCTCTTATGTATGAGAACTGTCTGGCAGTAAGTCTGTCTGTCTGTCTTTGTTGCTCATAGCAACCATTCGGAGCTCAGGCTTCATTTCATATAGTTGCTGAGCTCTGGTTGCTATGGACAACAGACAGTCTTCATACATAAAGCCCTATGTGTATTTCGCGAGGCATATACATAGGTATATATGACTGACAGAGGACAATGGTGTCTTTTTGGGCGGTATATGTCTGTAGAAAACCAAAAATAAATAGATGGAATTGGGTTTCTCCCATAGAGGGGCCCAGGCAAAAAATAGTTGATTTTTTTTTTTTTTTTTTTTTTTTTTTTTCCCCCCCCCAGTGGGATCCTAACTGATGCAGCTACTGAATTCTGTATAACCTCCATGTGTGTTCGTTAGACCTGATGTGTACCTGGTCGTGGTGCCACATATTCTGCAGCCGGCTTCCTTTTCTACTATTTTTGTCTTGGGCTCCAGTATCCCGGTAACTGTAGCCACATCCTCTGCAGTAGGACCCAAAATTGAGGGGGCTCACTGGGGTGTAAGAACCACTTTGTATCTGGAATCTGGTGCTGCTCTGTGTTCTCTGACATAGGGCGGCTTTATTGATGCTTTTAATCCTTGCTAGTTATGCTGCTGTGTCCGGTACTGTCCTCGGGTGTTGGGGTTCATCTCTTATGAAGTCTGGGTAAGCGTTAACTCCTACCTGTCCTCTTGTCCATTCAGAGGGGCGTTATTGGGTTAAATATTTCGGTCAGTGACCTACATCAAGGATTGGGCCCCGTCTGGCTTGTGAATTGTGGACTTGCATCCGGAAAAGTAAAGGGTTGACTCCGCAGCCCCAGATTGTGGGGATTCTGCTCACTAGCGCTACTATGTGATATATGGCGGTATTATTTATGCTCTGGATTACTGCTACTTGTGCTGCAGTTTCATTGGATATTGGGCCCATCTCATTTTGCTATGAATTCTGGGAAAGCTGTATATTGTCCTGATTGCAGCTAATCCATTCAGAGGGGCGCTCTTGGGTTAAACTTTTCAGACTACGAGTAATGGGCACTGTGCCCCACCTGGAAGGTTACTTGGAAGCTTCCGTAGTAGCTAAAGGGTTAACTCGGCCGCACCTGGATACTGGGGGATAATGGAGGTTGCTGGAGCAGGGTGGAGCCGCTGCAGATAGAGGTAAATTGTCCTCCATCCCCCGGGATGACATGGAAGTGCTGCGGCTGAGCCCAGGGATCAGGTTTAAGTCTCTGCCACGTCACTTGGTGCAGAAAGCCTGGCTGTCCTCCTCCCCGCCGCCTCCTCCCTCCATCGCTGCTTTTGTTCTGGGACTTTAAAACATGTTGTTATCCAAGTGCGGAGCCCGCGGCGGATCGCTGCCAGCTCTGGGCGCTGCAGACGTTGGATGGCGCTAGTAAATGTAGGCCATGAGGTCTCCTTAGTCGACTGTGGGCGACCATGATAATCGGGATGTTAATAGGACTCTCTGTTCTGGTCGGTGCTGCTTATCGCCTTGTAAGGAGCCATCGCCCCTGCAATCCATCAGAGATTACAGTCCCCCAGCCGCCCCCTGCTGCCAGATATTATTTAGCTTATCTAGGTTTCTGGGAAAGCAGTGGGGACTACGAATATGCATGTACCGCGCCAAGCATTTCTTATAGCATCCAATGAATGGCAATCTGTACGACATAGATGTAAGATGATCACTGCTTCCTTTGTATTAGCCTTGTCTGTAGAATAGGATTATCTGCAGTTCAGGACTCTAGGAAAGCTGGGTGACATTTAGTGTACATAGGTGATCACCTAGCATCCTGAATGGCAAATCTGCATAGTGGGATCCTCTCCTGCTCTGTATATTGGGATTATCTGCAATTCGGTAGTCTGGGAAAGCTCAGTGACACTTAGTATACAGGTACTTTGGCGATCGCCTAGCTTTTCCAGACTCCTGAATGACACCTGTGCGTAGCTCTGTGCGTAGCTCTGAGCCCGCTCTGTAGCAGGATCCTCTGCCTTACGTAGCGGGACCCTCTGTTGAGCCCGCTCTGTAGCAGGACCCTCTGCCAGCCGGGACTGTAGGACAAGCTGTGTGACCACCATTCTGGCCTATGGGTCGTCTTTCTCCTGAGTGGCAGATCTGCTTCGTTATGTTATCAGATGAGATATAGGACTACATTGATGCATCCCCGCCTGCTTTATAGCTGCCATTCAGGACTCTAGGAAAGCTGGGTGACCGATTTAGCCACTGCCGAGGTGTTTACTGAGCTCTCCTAAATTCCTGCAGAGCCGTCTAGTTCTGCTGTCATGTGCAGTCACAGCAGAGCCCCGGCTGCATCCTCTGCTCCTCTATAGACACTACTAGACAAGTCTGCCCTCTCACATTGTAGGAAAACTGGGTGACGGCCACTATGGCGATCCAAGACTCATCACCTAGTTTTCCCAGATCCTTGAAAGTGATGGATCACTGCATGCTCTGCCCTTGTCCGGCTGCACCACTGTCCCTATTTGTTATTCAGGATAGTAGGAAAGTTGGGTGAGAATCTGGGCAGTGCATGGTGGTTATTTATTTATTTTTTTTTTTTTGCTCTATTAGATTTGGGTGCGTCACTGCAGCCTCTTCTCTATAGCTGCACTTCTGTAGGAATCTGTCATTCAGGGTCCTAGGAAAGCTGGGTGAGGCACCATGTGACCCTGCAGTGGTGTTTGCCTCGCTGTCCTAAACCACAGTAAATGACCCTGAATGGTAAATGCCTGGTTTTTATGATCAGGGGGTACATTACTGTGCAGACTTGCCTTTCAGTGCTATAGGAAAGCTGGGTGATCACCATTATGACAACTGCAGTGGTGTTTACCTTGCTTTCCTAGACCACTGAATGGTAAATCTGCATGGATTGTAGTATGCATCGCCGCACTCTCGCCTTCCCCATAGCTGCACTCTCCATTCAGGACTCTAGGAAAGCTGGATGACAATACAGCTAATGCAGAGCTATTCTTTCTAAGGCTGCGTCCACCCGGCAAAGCATAAATCCGGATTACATTTGGAATTAGGATCCGACTGTGTTTAACCCTTGGTTTTCGTTTTTTTTTTGGGGGGGATCCGACCATCGCATTGACTTGAATAGTACAATAATCTGCGTTTGGTAATGGAAATCCGGGGGTAATCTGACCTGAAAAAAGCCAAGCTGTGTAGACTACTGCTCGGATTTTCTATTGAGATCTATGGGGATGATTTACTGTTGGATTTTGATGGTTGCAAAAATCTGATTATGCGTCGATCTGCCAGTAAAACCGTGTAGACACTGCCTTAGTTACTTTGTCTTGTGGGATCAAGCATCCCTGCATGTTCAGTGCTCTTATGACTGCACCGCTGAATACAGGCGTCATTCTGGATTCTGGGAAAGTTCAGCGAGTGGGGTGGGGGGGGGTATTGAGCTTCCCTAGATCCCTGATGGAATAAGGAAGTGCTCTGCTGCATTACTGTACAGGCAAAGCTGGGTGACGACCAGTGTGACCATTGCTGGGTGGTAACCTAGCTTTCCTTTACCCCTAAATGGTAAATCTGCTTAGTAATATTATCTTGGGGATCAGGGTATACAGGCCTGCCAGTCAGGGCAGCGGGAAAGCTTGGTGACAAGCAATGTGGCCATTTCTGAGTGGTAAATTTGTCTGCGGATCAGGGATTGTATTGCAGAATCTTTTGCTCTTCTACAGCCTCAGCATTACAATACAGGCCTGCAGTTCAGGGCAGCGGGAAAGCTGGGTGACAACCCATGTGACTATTGCTGGCTGGTTACGTAGCTTTCCTATACCTCTAAGTGGTAAATCTGCTTAGTAATATTGTCTTGGGGATCAGGATCTACATTGCTGTACAGGCCTGCCATTCCGGGCTATAGGAAAGCTGGGTGACAACCAATGTGACCATTGCTGGCTGCTTCTTTAGCTTTCCTTTACCCGAAAATAGGAAAATCTTCTTGGTAATATTGTCTTGGGGATTGGGCTATACATTGCTGTACAGGCCTGCCATTCAGGGCTATAGGAAAGCTGGGTGACAACCAATGTGACCGTTGCTGGCTGGTTACTTAGGTTTTCTATACCCCTGAATAGTAAATCCACAGTTTTGTTGTCTTGGGGATCAGGAGTTGCATTGAGAAATCGTTTGCTCTAGTGCGGCCTCTGCATTACAATACAGGCTTGCCATTCAGGGCAGCGAGAAAGCTGGGTGTCAAGCTATGTGACCATTGCCGGGCGGTTACCTAGCTGTCTGGGACCTCTGAATGCTAGATCTTCCTAGTAATGATGTCTTGGGGATCAGGATATACATGGTTGTTCAGACCTGCCATTCAGGGCAGCAGGAAAGCTGAGTGACCAGCAATGTGACCATTTCTGGGTGGTTCCTTAACTGGTAAATCTGTCTCGTTCTGTTGTCAGGGGGTTCAGCGGACTCTTTTGCTCTTCTACATCCTCTGTATTACGGGGCCTTCTATTCTGGTCAGCAGGAAAGCTGTGTGACGACCAATGTGGCCATTGCTGGGTGGTTGCTTCACTTTCCTAGACGCCTGAATGGTGAATCAGCCCAGTTTTGTTGTCTTGGGGGGGGCAGGGATAGCTTTGCTGCATCGTTGCCTCTGCATTACAATACAGGTCTGCCATTCTGGGCTATAGGAAAGCTGGGTAACAACTAATTTGGCCACTGCTCTGTGTTCTCATATTTCCAGACTTCAGGATCTATTCTGCCTAGTTGAGTTGTCGACAGCTGCACTACTGCTAGCTCTGTCCTGCAGGGCTCTGGAAAAGCTGGGTGACCTCCAGTATCACAATGCACAAAACAAAATCTGGGCGAGTAGTCCTGATGTCTTGTTCACTTTGGGCTCTGGTCGTGTATGAAAGTATCGTCTAAGCTGTTTAACCTTCTAGTAGGACTACAAGACCCAGCAGGCGCTCTATTTCCAGAACATGTGGATGTACAAGTTGCATTGCTCTTCCTGTTCCGCTATTGAACTACGTTTCCCATGATTTCCCGGGGGCTGACGGCTGGAAACAATAGCTGCAGTGACAATAGCCGCAGGTTGTGACTTGAGCAGACACGGGACGGTATTCAGGGGGGTGGGGGAGGACTGGTGGCATCAGCCTTCACTGTAACGATGCATAACATGAATACATATCTGCTGCTGGGAAAGCTGGGTGTCATAAACCACGGCCCCATGTGGATACAATCCCTGCCTGGTTATACATCGCACAGGAGCAGGGGATGTTAACTGCATTGCCCTTCACTTTGGGTAACCGCTCCTAATGATTTGTAAGGGTATGTTCACACGGCTGATTTTTTGACGCGGCTTCCAAGCCCACAACCGCATCAAAACCTCGCCTGAAACCAGCTTCTTCAGAAGAGGTTTTAGGGCATGTTCACACGGCTTATTTGGACGCTGTTTTGGACGTGGTTTTCATTGCGTTTCCGATCCCAAAACAGCGTAAAGCCCCCCATTCTTTAATTGATTCCTATGAAAACCGCATTTTTTTCACCCGACAGGTTTTTCCGCGCTTCTTTGGAAGCAGTTTTGGGCGCTGAAAAAGAAAGGTCATGTCAATTCTTGAGGGGCGTTTGTCGGCTCGTTTTTGGAGTGTTTTCCGGCACGCTTTTTTTTGTCCAATCTATTAATATGTATGGGTGAAAACTGTGGAAAAACTAGTCCAAAAACACGCGGGGGGAAAGCGTCAAAAAAACCTCTTAAAAAGAACCTTTTTTGGTTTTTGATGCGTTTGGGGAGGGGAAACCTCAAAAACCCGCTTAAAAAACGGCGTAAAAAAATCCCCGTGTAAAAACATACCCTTAGACCGTTCTGGATGATTTTCAACCCTTTTCACCTAATATTAATAGCCAGGTCAAATGCGCTGAAAAAACACTCCAGAAACGCGCTTCAAGAATTGGCATGACACTACTTTTTCAGCGCCCAAAACAGCGCGGAACAACCTTGTCGTGTGTGAACTACAAACGCTGTTTTACATAGGAATCAATTAAATGGACCGGGGGTGTGTTAGACGCTGTTTTTGGCTTGGAAATGCTCAAAACCCATCAAAATAAACCCCCGGTGAAAACCCTGAAAAGGGGTTGTTCCACAAAAGGTTTTGCTGCTTTTTTTTTAAAAGCTTTGCAAAAAAAAGTCACTTTGCAATTTGTGTCCATTAACAGAGTCCTCTATTTCTAGATATCCCCTCTTGTAGGGGCTGCAAAAACCCTCAGGTTGCTATAGCTACAACCGTTCAATTCTATGATGGGGTGCCACAGGGTTTTTCTTTACCCAAAGACCTGTTCAATCTCTTATGGGGGCCAGATGGTTGCTATAGCTCAGCCCTGTTCAAATTTCTTTTTGATGGGGGCCAGCACTGGTTGCTATGACAGACCTGTTAAACTCTCATGAGGGGGTGCCAGCCTGGTTGCTTTATAGCTAAAAAGACCTGTTCAATCTCTCATGGGGGGTGCCAGCACTGGTTGCAAGCTACAACCTTTAATCTCTAGAGGGGGTTGCCAGCACTGGTTGCTTTAGCTACAAAACCTGGCTTTCCCCAGAGCCTAGGGGAAGCCAAAAAACCCCCGCCCCTATTAAAATGAAACCAAAAAAACGGGACTGGGTGAGATGAATAAATGTATGAGACAACCCCTTTAACAGTGTATCACCCGGCTTTCCTTCAATCTTGATGGTCAAATCTGGTCACAAAGCGATCCATTCCCGCATGAGGCAGTCATGTCATTCAGGAGCTGGGCAGAGCTGGGTCTGGGCCGTGCTACGTGGTGGAGTGAGTTGGGCGCTCGCATAGGGCAGGCAGAGTTCAGCGAGTCTCTGGGGGGGGCACGGATCTGTAAGCAGCCTTTTGTGTTTTTTCCTGTTTTTGGGATTGTGGTCTGGCGGCTCGCCGATTTGTTTCTATCTCCCCCTGATTTCTTCTTGTGATCATTCTAACGAGCGTCTTCTGTTTGTCAGGCACCATGAACCACACCGAGAAGCCAGAAGACGACCCCTTTCCCTACCCGAGAAGAGACGCCGGAGGGTATGTGCATTCTTGCTCTAAGCCCTTGCTGGCTTCTCAAGAAATCTCACATTTTAAAGAGGAGACTGAAAATGTTGTACTTCTGGGCCCAGATGTATGAAAGTTGTTACGCCGGTTTTCTGATACAGAAATAATGTTGTGCGCTTTGTACGACATATTTTATAATAAAAAAAAAAATAAAAAAAAAAAACTCTTCTTAGTTGTGCTGTTAGCAGTGTTCATGTCTATGGCGATTCATACGATATGCCTCGTTTGACTGGAAGTGTTGCCGTTAAAGGGGTTTTCTCACCGTGCGGTTTCAGTGTCACAGGCAGCTTTATGCGCGCTCTGTCTAGTCAGGCTGTGGGTGGTTCTATAGCAGTGACTGGCATATTTAGCTTCTCTGTAACTAAGCCGTTACAAAGGTGTAAGTGCAGGAGGTTTACTAGTCGGTAAACAAAATCTTTAAAAGGAACCTGTCACATAGGTTATGACCCCCTTGCTGAGGACAGCACATAATAGTGACAGGCCTGCTGTTTCCAGCGCTGTGCCCCTTATTCTGTAAGATGCAGCAGTTTTAGAGCATTTCCCCTAAAATTCATATTTCATGAGCAGGTGTTAGC
The DNA here is from genome assembly GCA_025379985.1 of Phyllomedusa bahiana. Lineage (NCBI taxonomy): Eukaryota > Metazoa > Chordata > Amphibia > Anura > Hylidae > Phyllomedusa > Phyllomedusa bahiana. Next base: position 189,551 of record JAODAL010000184.1, on the reverse strand, counting down.
CCCCCCCCCCAAATCCCCCCCCTGGTTTATTCCTGTTTTCCCTATTAAAATTTTAAATGGGTTTATCAGTTGAGGTGGGCGGGGGCACCCTCAGGGGGCGGGGCATGAAAAAAAAAGACTTTTTCAAATGACTTTTTGGCTAAAAAACGAAGATTTAGTATTAAAAGGGGTTTGCCGGGGATGTGCCTTTCTGCAAAGAGAAAAAGTAAACAAGCCATGGAGCTGGAGAGACGGACAGCCAGACACAACCCCTGCAAAAGGGGATCGTGTAAAAATGTTCATAAATAATCAAACTACAGTGGATTTGTATACAAAAGACCGCTTTTCTCCCAGCGTTGAAACTTTTTATGTTCCCCGTCTCAGTTTAAAAGAGGGATTACTCAATAATCGCATTAAATGTGGTTCCTTACAAAACAAACATTTTTCTCCCTGGTCCCAAAAGCTTCTTTAGTCCCTTTTCAAAGAAGTTGATTCTGCGCAAGCCCACCACACTCTTGTCAGGGCGTACTATATAAGCTTGAAGTAAATAGGGCAGGGAAGGGAGCCTGAGCTCTCTGACTGAATTTTTGTAATCGCTATATTTAGAAAAATGATTTAAAAACCCCTTTTTGGGGGTTTCCCCGTAACATTAATCGTGGGAAAAACTTTAAAAATCCAACATCTTTCAGAATAAGGGACCAAACCTGGAAACGCAGGGGACACTGGCTTGTGCTGCCCCAGCAAGGGGGGGGCATAACCTATTACCGGTTTTTTTTCAATGCTTGAAGAAAAACCCTTTTTAACTTGTAGACAAAAGCAAAATTTTTTAGAGATATTCTTCTCCAAGCCATGCCTTTTTTTTTTAAAGGGACATGGCTAAGACAAAATTTGTCATAGCATAGGACACCTTTTTGGCGCACAAAAGTTTTTTTAAGGCGTTTCCAAAAAGTATGAGCCGGGCTGCGACACTCACAACATGGCAGTGTGGAACCATTGCAGCCTGTCTCAACACTCTTTACTTCTGGGCAGGTGTATAGAAAAGTCTTTGTGGGACCGTACCCCCCTGAAGGTCGCTTTAGAAAGCCTGTGTTCTGTGAATTTTAAAAATTCTGGGCCCCTTTTATAACTGTGTTTATTTTCCTCCTAGAAATGTATTTTGAAAATGGCAGGTGGGTGTTTTCCATTCCCGTGTGTGGGTGGGGGGGGGGGGGGGGTTTTTCCCGCAACACTGACTGTGGGACCGTGTTCAAACTGGCAGGAAAAACGCAACAACCCTTTTCCTGTCTTCTAAACGCAAGGGCTTTAAAAGCCCAATAGACGCTTTAGGGGGCATGTTAAAGTCCCTTGGGGGTTTCAAATAGTTTAAAATTGGGTTGAAAAACTGGCTATCGAATCGAAAACCGAGTTGGGGGGGTGAATGACCCTACTCTGATGGTCCCCGGTTGGATGGTTCCACAGGGGTCATTTTGGGTTTTTTTTAAGTATTTATTTAAAGATAAGGGGAGGGTCATTCAACGGTTTCTATTTTTGGCAGATGAACCAACTATGCAGGGTAGTGAACAAAGAAGATGTTCATAAAAATTTCAAAAAGACCTGGGGCAACTGAGGTTTGCGCATCCCTTGGGGAAATGGGTTTCAATGTGGATAAATGTAAAGATTGCAGCCGTATATGCCAAGGGGGGAAAAAAAAATGGGAGGTCGCTTGTTTAGAAATTGGTTGACTTTAACAAGTTTTCAGAGCAGCAGGGGGGGGGTCACTGTATCAACCTGTTTAAGTTAAAACTCATTTTTTTTCCAAGTAATTATGGGCAAAAGAGTGAGTTTTTTGACCTAAAAGGGTTTATGATGTGGCCCCTTTGTGTCAATCAGCTGCTTCTAAGGCCAAACAGGAATTGGCGTGTATTAAGATCATGAACTCACGGAATGGGGTGTAATTTCTACCGCTGTATAAAGCTTGGGCGACTCACTTGGAAATGCTGTTCATTTTGGGCCCCAGTTAATAGAAAAAAAAAATGTAATGGAGCAGAGAAGTCGAAACGAGCAACCCAAAATTATAAGGGGGAAAAGGAGATCTTGTATGAGGAAGGCTTAAGAATTAAACTTTTTTTTGTCTTTAGAAAAGATGGCTCCGGGGGGGGGGGGGGGGGGACGACACAGAGTTTGATTAAAAAAGGCGCCACAAAAAAATGGGGGGGGGGGGGGAATTTTTTAAAAGGAAAACCCCCAAAAAAATTTTGAGGCACTTGCTTTGTCAGGAAAAAAAAGGATTATCTCCAGAGGAGAAAAAAGGTCCTTCACTGTAGAATGTAAAACTGTGAATGCCCGAGGACTGGTCACGCAGGAACAGGGGAAGGTTTCAAGAGAGGCTTTAAAAACCTACCTGAAACTAAAAATATTTTATGTATGTAGCCGTATAAAATTCTAGATCCCGTCTGATGCCAACTCTGGGGTTAAAAAATTTAAAACTCCTTAGAGCAATTTGGGTTTTTGTTTTTTGGTTTCAAAGCTTTCATCAGTAGGAGAAACTAGGCTTAAAAGAACTCCTGATCTCCTTCCTTTCATCCACATCTTTCCCCACCCTCGGTTGAACTTGGACGTATGTCTTTTTTTTTTTTTTTTTAAAAAATAATTTATATTGTTTTTTCACTTGTGCCCCATAATGGCTGTTTAGACTTTTTTTTTTTTTTTTCCCCCTGTAACGTGGGTCGCTATATTAGCCCCAATTACAGGCAGAATACAGCCTCCAGACGGGCCCCGTGATACAGAGTAAGGGGCGGGGCGGGAAAAGAAGCCTCTGCCCTCTCTTGGTCAGCATCCCCCTCCCTCCTGCAGTGCAGGCGCAAGGACTTTTCCGAACCTCCATTTAGAGTTCCCCCAGCATGTTTAGCCCTGGTTTCCACAGGTGGTTCATTGACACAATTATATGCATGGAGGTGGTTCTCCAGCACCATTTATCGCAGGAAACAAGGATTTCTTTGTGGGATCTCAAACAATTCTCAACTCTGCTGCCCGTCTTACCACCTCCCCTCGCTATTTTCTGCCTCTCCCCTTCCAATCCCTTCACTGGCTTCCCTTGCCCAGCGAAATTATTTCGTTGCTAACCGACCTCAAGGCTCCCATGACCTCTTTCCCCCCCCCCCCCCCCCCCCCCTACACTTCCCCCCCTAAATTTCCAAAATCTCCCCCCCCATCTCCGCTCCCCACGGCCTTCTCCTCTGCTCCCCCCTTATAGCTCCTAAAACAACCCTCTCCAAATTTCCCCGTGCTTCACCCCCACTTGGAACTCCTGCCCCAAACTCAGACCTCCTCCCTTTAACCACTTCAAAAGCAACTGAAAAACCCCTTTCTTCAAAGGGTTTCCATAACCTTCATAAACTTTTCCCCTACCCTCCAAACATGTTGCCCCCTCACCTCCTGTTCTTTTCCCCCCCCTTGTGATTTTAAGCCCTCGGGGGTAGGTCCTCTTCCCCTGTCGTGCCCCAAATTTTCATTATCCCTTATCACTGTACTCGTTTGGTTATGTTATTTGTAACCCCCTCGAATGTACAGCCCCGGGGGAAAAAATGGCGCTTTAAAAAAATAATAATAAAAGTGCAAAACCTTTTGTTCTCGAGGAGAAAGCCCCCCAACCAGGTGTTTGAAAAAAGATTGTCCCTCTTCCTATTTGGCCCCCCGCTCCCTTGCCAAATTCCATGTATTTTGGGGGGGGAAAAGAATGTAAGTATCTAGAGTGAAAAGCAATTTAAAAGTTTGACCCCCAATCCCGGGCAGAGATTTTTTTCACATTTTGAAAAAATTTTTTTTGTTAATTGCTATCCCGTTCTTTTTGAGTAAAAATTTACGTTTCCCAGGATTAAAGGGGTTTTTTTCACTACGGGGACCCCAGGTTTAGTTTTTCTAATTTAGTGTTTACTGGCTTTTTCTGGCCCAGTGTAAGCTGTGAGGGCCCCGGTCTTAGCTAAAGAACCCCCAAATGGCACCCATCGGAAGGGTCAAGCAGGTCTGTATATAGGACCGAGGAGCTGTTTTCAGCCCCAACAAGAGGGGGATATCTAGGAATAGGTTTACCTTTAGGGGATGCATATTGCAAAGTGACTTGTTTTTGAAAATCTTTAAAATTAAAAAACACCTTGCAGTGGAACCCCCTTTTAAAGGGGCTAGTAGGGGGTTTCTCCCCTAACCCCCTCATGGGGGCCGGACGGGCCCCGGCTGCTAAAAGCAGCAGAAACCCACCGGTAACAGCAGTTTGACTCCATTCCCTGTGTTTAACCCTGTAGATGCCACAGCGTCTAAATGAATGAAAAACGGTGCCGCACATTGTTTATCACTCTGATCGGCACTCCTGCGGCGAGATCGCCGGCTTCATGATTTTATAGAGGGGAAAAATAGATATATTGTTTGTAAAATGTCAAATTTCAAGACCTATAATATAGGTTTGCGCGATTTTTATTTTTTTATTTTTTTAGTTTATTTTTTTTGGTTTTTTTGATGAGTTTTTTAATTTACTAGAACATTATTGTATGATTTTTTTTTTTTTTTTTTAAACTTTTTTATTATTAGATCTATTAATGCTTTTAATTTTTTAGTAGATCAATATCTTGTAGGATATTTTAGCGATTAAATTATTGCTTTTATGATCTTCTTAGCTAAATTTTATAATTTACTACAATATTTTTTTCTTTTTTTCTTACGGTATTAATGGCTTTTAAAGATTTTATTTGGATCATTAAGGGGTTTTTGGTTTTTCCTTTTGGCGGGGGGTAATAAATAAGAATATACGGGGTTTTAAAGCAAAGCAAATGAGTGTTGCTTTCCCCCCGGCTTCACGAGACGAGTTTTCGGTGACCCGAGTGGGTTAAGCTGAGCAAGCACTCGACCTGCTAAACCTTAAGTAAGAGACGTTTTTGCTTTCCGGGGGAAACAAATTAGTTTGTTCCTCACGCCCTGTAGACCAACACCGCCCAGGTCCCCTTAATGTTTTTTTTGGATTTGCTCCCCCCCCCCCCTGCACCATCTTAGCCATTGTTCATTGCAAAATGTCACCTGTTTGTAAAAAAAGGTTCTGCCGGCGTCGCACATGGCGGTCTCATGACTGGCTCCCCGACCGTCTGAACTAATGTTACACGTCTGGGATATGAAAAACAATCTGTGTTTACTTAAGCGTCAGATTGTTCCCGCCGCCGGCCTCTGTGCTGCTCGATACAATTCAGGTTTGTAGGGCAATCCGGGTGACACACATTTGGGGCCCTGTAATTTTTATGTACAATCTCTTCGGTGTTGGCTGCGCATGAAAGTCACCCCCCCCCCCCCCGAGAGGTCCCCCCTTTCCCCCCCCCTCTCCTTGTCACTGTGCGAGACAGGGGCGTTCAAAACTGTACTTTGGGGCAGCGATTTTTTTTTTTTTTTTTTTTTTTTTTTTTTTTCCCCCCCCCCCTTCCTTTTTTGCCCCCCTTTCTTGTCTATACAGTGACGTCGGTGCGATGAAAGGGAGGCAGTGGTTTTTGTGCAAAAGACGTTACCAGACCAGAAAAACGATAGCAAATAAACGCTTTTTAACTGGCCATTTGTAAACTTTGGTCAAGGTTCAGGGGCATTTGTAGAGTTATTACAGCTCCCCCAGGGCTGAATCATTTCTGAAAAAGTCGGGGCGGTCAGTAACGCCGTTGAAGTGGGCATTTTCGGGCCTTGGGGATGAGCCATTTTTAAGATTTTTTAGCCCCGGGGGGCCCCCGGGCGGGGCAAAACAGAAAACTAGGGCCCCAGGCAAATAAAGGGGGGGCCCCCCCAACTAAAACGGAAAAAAGCACAGTATAAGGGATGAAAACCCAAACACTGAAAAACGCATTTTTGGCGATTTTTTAAATATTTTGAAACCGGAAAATCCGAGTTTATCCAGCCCATGATTTTAAAGACCGGGCACACATGGTTTTTAAGGGGTTGTTTTTTTGGGGCAGCGGATTTAGCAGGGCTGTGGAGCCCGGGAAACCCAAAAACCCCCACTTTTTCAATTTCCCCAAACCCCCGCTCCCAATTCGACTCCTGACCCTCAAGTATAACTTTTTGAGTAAAATGGTTTAAAAAAAGGCTGTTTATCCCTTTTTTTGGGAATAAACAAATAATTTTGGGGAAAACCGCACGCAGCAAAAGGTAACAAAGTTTTGATCTTTTAACACTTGTGGGTAGAGTTGAAGAAAAAGCTGTATTTGTATCCAAGTCCAGTCTGCACCAACATGGGAATGTGTAGAAGAGACCTGGGATCAGATTTTGGTCAAGATATGCTTGAATCTGATTCAGAGCCAGAAGGATTCAGGCAGTGCTGAAAACCAAAGGTGGATTTCCAAAATACTAACAAAATAATAAAAATTAACATTTTGATTTTTAGGAGCAAAACAGTAACAATGCAGTTACAGGAAAGAATCTGCAGAACTAAGCACATGCTAAATACTTGCAGGTCAAATTTATGTATAAGATCGGTAAGATGACTGTATATAAAATTACAGTAGCCTCATGTACAAAGCTGTAGTGGATGGAGAGATGTGGAGCCTGAAAGTCACAAGTTCAAAACATTGTTACCCTTTTGCTTTTCAGTGTAAAATATATTTATTGGATATGACTTTAGAACACACAAAATTGTAAATATGCAAAACACTGCAGGAACATTTGTGGAGTCTCTGAATTTGTTCTGAGAAATAGTATTGCCTCCATCAGATCCTGCATACATGACCTCACATCTGATCTCATTATTTCCAGGCTAGAGAACGGCCTCTCTACACTAACTTTGGTTGGGAGCAAAGCGGTGACCACAGGGGCAACATCTCTAACAATGTCATGGTATAAAGGAATTGCCTCAGCCACAGTCAGTTTTGTTGAATGGTTGAACTCTTCTACCTCTTTGAAAGCAGGTGAAAAAATTAGCTAAAATCTGTTTGCCCTGGGAACAAAATCTTCTCCCCTGGGGCAGCGCTTTGCCTGCTCCATGTCATCAATTACACTCCTCATGTGATGAGGCTGAAGATATGGGAGCAGTAGCAATGGCCGGATCCAATTCCTCTTGCTCTTTGCATCAAACTAACTGGACCAACTTATTATATATTTTGGGAGTCGGAGTCGGTCCCTTTTATGACGACTCAGACTCCTGTGAAATAGGCTCTGACTCCACAGCCCTGGGATTTAGCAATGTGGTGTTTAATCCGACGGCGTTTCGTGTTTTGTCGTCTGTTTCCCATATAATCAATTGGCAAAAAATGAGAACTGACTGCTTTTTTTGCAAATACAGTGACAAAAACCACGGTCGTGCGTCGGGAAAAAAAATGGCTTTCTGACGGTTTTTGTCCGATGCTGTGCGGACGTAGCCGAAGGCATAATAATTAAAGGTATTAATAATCCCGCCATGTATCAGAACTCATAGTGGCTTTCTGCTATCTAGACCCTTGGGTATAACCATAGCAGCTACTTTGAGGCCCACAGGTGGAGGGACCACTGGGATGTGTTTCTTCTTAGGGGGTTGTTCACACGGCGTTGTTGGATCCGAAAATCGCACCCAAAAACGCAACATCGATCGGATCCGACACGCAACTGCAGGATCGCACCCTGTTTATCAAAGGGCTCCTGCTGCGTCTTTCGGACCAAGAATTGACGTGACAATCCTTAGAACGGATCCGAAAGACTCAATGAGACGCGCATCGGAGATCACTCATGTGAACGACGATGTGTGTCTCATATTAAAAACAATGTAAATCACATTGGACATTTAAATACATGTTTGGGTCCAACAGACGGATCCAAACACACGTCTAAAAGCGTATGTAACACGGAGTAAACACGCCGTGTGAACATTCTCTAACATACACAAAGGTACAATGTTCTTGCTTCCCAGTGACCCCCTCGACGTCTGGGCCTCATAGCAGCTGCTTTGGTTATGGTTAGACCTGAGAGGGTCTGCAATGGACCTGCAGCAGCTCTCTAGTAAATTACTTATAGCGCTGTGTAGGCCGTTAGGACCCCCTAACAGGTGCAATCTTGGGACATCTCTCGATTTTTAGATAGATTTCATAGAAATGACAGAAATCTGATTGTTCCTGATGATAGCTGCAGATAAATGGGCTGAAGCACTTCCATCATGACTTGGCACCGATCTATTTGTGTCACTTACCCACATGGATGTGATGTCCTTATTGGCGTAGGGGAAGTTTATATGGCTGTTGGGTCCTCGCCACCACATAACTAGCACTAACCTAGCTTCTGAGCTCTGGCTGATGTGTGGGAAACGGCCCCAGGGAATGCCAGAGCTGCTGATATCTCCTAGGACTGGCCAAATAGGCGGCAGGTTCATAGGTGTGTGCATGTGGCCACCCTAAAGGGGTAAGCCCATATCCTATCCATATTCCATAACATCTAACAGGTCCCAACTCTCCGACCCTCGTCTATCTATAGAACAGGTCCCCAGAGTGCCCTTTTAGTGGAGGTGACCCATGCACGGTTAGTAGCTATGTCAGTGGGACATTTGAGTGTAACTGCTTGGCTGTGCTCAGAACTCCCATTGAAATTAATGGAAAGTAACCGCGTATAAAATCAAAGGAAAATGGGACATTATTTACTTAACAGACAGAAGGCCATACTTACAGCTCAATAGCTGGACAAAGAACCATTCCCAGTAGGAGGCAATACAAGCCCCAGTGCAACCTGAGAGAAATTTAACAGGAGCAGATAACTAATGAGCAGAAGCTCACACACCATCCACTAGGGGCAGCTGCCTGGTAAAAAAAAAAACTGTACATCGAATAAGTACCAGTTCACACCAGTATGCAGAAAAGCCACAATATAACACAGGGGAGATTGCAAAATACTGATAACCACTCACAAGCCTACTGCCCATGAGATTGCTACCGTTACAATTGAACATAGATAAGGATGCCAGTTATATGGTGACGTGCGGTGCAGCATGCTGGCTTACAACCGATTGGTGACACCCTTAGTATTCAATTGGGCGAACATTTCAAGTGTCTAACACTACCGACACTCTGCTCCCCAGTATTGCAGGGTATGGACGACCGTTTCTCTGTTCTGAACGAGGAGATTTGGGGACCTGTTCCTAAGGATGTGGATCAACAAATGCCTCCACGGTGTAGCGCAGTTGAGGGAAACAAGCCCCTCAGCTACGAACAAACGAAACCAAAAAAACAGCTTCCAGACCCGGGGGTAGAGGCCGACAGGATGATGGATGCCATGAGTATGAACCGAAACGCGTTGATTTCCTAACCTCACAGCATGCTTTTAGATTTCACCAAAGTCTCTTGTTTCTCTGCGATGTTGCAAATGTTCAATTTTTAAATGTGAAGAATTACATTTTTGATATACTTCATTACTAATCATCCTGTCTGCCTCCACCACCTGGTCTGGAAGCTGGTTTTTTGGTTTTGTTTGACCAACAAGATGGCACCTGCTTCTGTTGGACATTCATGGCATTTCCTATTGACAAGTCATAAGACACTTCCTGCTCTGTTTAGAGAGCTTTTCAGCAGTGTGCTCATTATCATAAACGCAGGGTCAAACTGAAAGGAGACACCAATGTGTACAGATAACACTGAATCCACCAGTCACAAGAGGAGAGGTCACCGCTCCCCCTCTCCTCTCCCTTCACAGTGAAAACTCACCTATACAAGTCTATGGGGCAGAAACTGTCTTAAGAATCCTATGTGCATGAAGCTGCTGTAAAGTATCTCTCTGACTGCTGTTAAAGCAGTGCAAGCAAGAATGTCTTCCCCACAATCATATATAGACGACCGAATAGAGAAATCTACAATCAGGAAATAAAAACGACTGAGAGGAAAAGAATATGGATCTCGGGCTTGATTTAATAAGTAAAAAAAAAAAAAAGAAAAATTGGCGACAGATTCCCTTTAAGTTTCGGTGCAGGTGGGGGGGGGGGGTCACAGGTCTTTTTGCAGCGGATTTACAACAAATTGTATTCTTCTGCATTATAAGGATGCTATAAGCTACTTAGTCGAATGGTCGCTTAAAGGGGTTGTCTCACTACATTGGTTCATCTTACCTTAGTTTGGTTTTCTTGGTTTCATTTTGAATTCAGGGGCGTGTTTACTGGCTTCCACTATGCTGCAGTAGAAGCCAGGTCTGTAGCTAAAGCGACCAGCACTGGCAGCCTGTCAGGAGAGATCAAACAGGTCTGTAGCTATAGCGACCTGAGGAGCTGATGCAGCCCATACAAGAGGGGATATCTAGGAATAGGTAGGACACTGTTAATGGACACATATTGCAAAGTGACTTGTTTTTGCAAGATCTTTAACATTAAAAGCAATTCTTGTAGCGAGACAACCCCTTTAAGGGAGATCTTCTACTGGAAATCTGTCCAGGAATTGAGCTCTGGTAGAAGTGACGGTGTAACGCAGCAGAGCCGTCTAGATGTGCCGCTCCTCTCCATAATTAAACCCCTTCTGACAGATGTATTTTAATGGCGGAGCTGATGCACATGACACGTTCTGTCAGACCTGCCCCGGATCACAGATCAGCGGAGTGTGCCGCCGCCTGTATTATTGATGTGACAGATGCAGACCTACTTTGAGGAACCCTGCTTTCTACCCACAGATGTTAAGGAAGGCAGAGACGCTGGTGATTGAACTGGAGATGAAAGTTGTTGTGGGAAGAGCTCGAGGCGAATGATGAGCTGAGGAAGATGCCACAATAAGGAGAGCAGCCGGTGCTCTCCATCTACATAAATGGCTTTGATGTTGCCAGGAGTTTGTCTTCCACTTCTAATGAGAAGTGTTTCGAAATGTGCAGAATGTGATGTTGTCACAAGGGGACCGGGTATCAGTATCTTGTTTTAATTAGTAGCAAAAAAAAAATAAATAAAAAAAAAAATTAGTGGTTGATTCCCTTTAAAACTCGTGTAATGAACCTAAGTATACTTTGAAACTAAAGGGTGTTCCCATCACAGATATTTTTGGCACATCGCCCGGATTTGCCATAAATGTCCGGTCGGCTACAGGTCCATCCTTTGGGACTCATGTCTGTAAAAGAGGGGGCTCTCACACACGTCCGGTGCAATAAGAAAAAGGCGTCTGAGTAAAACTTAGCACAAGGCTCAGGTGTACCCCGAACGCTCATAGAAGAGAACTGCGAGAGCCGCAAGTGCCCGGGCTCCTGTCTGTTTTATAGGTATATGTGGGCATGATGTTGAGATTTAGGTGGCATTTGCCATACCTACTTATTTTACTCTGGGTGCCTATATAACCATATTTGTGTATTCTTACTCCAGTCCTGTGGAGTCAGAGTTGTTCTAAAATGGACCGACTCTGACTCCATGCAATGCCAAGAGCAAAAGAATTTGGGTCTTCAGCCTCAGTTTAATTTTGAAAACTATTTGGATGACCTGGAGCTGGCAAAGTGTTACCGCTGGGAAAAGATTCCGCTCCCATAAGAAACGGATTGACCAGATTTCACTTGCTCTCAAAGTTCATCAGAACTGACCGTGCGTGAGGCAATTCCTTTATACCCCGACATTGTTAGAGATGTTGCCGCTGTGGTCACCGCTTTGTCACCAATCCAAGTTAGTGTAGAGAGGCCGTTCTCTAGCCCGGAAATAATGAGATCAGAGGTGGAGTCGTCTATGAAGGATCTGACGGAGGTGATGATATTTCTCAGAACAAATTCATACTCGCTCAAAAATTTTTTATTCAGGATGTTTTTGTCAAACTGTTTTTTCCCTACTTACTGCAATGCTTTGCATATTTACAGTTTTTGAACTTGTGATTTTTCCGGCGCCATATCTCTCCATCCACTACAGCTTTGTACATAAGACTCCAATCATTCGATAGACTATCATCTTGGCTCTCATATAGAACTATGACCTGCAACTATTTAGCATCTGCTTAGTTCTGCAGATTCTTGTCATGTAACTGCATTGTTACTGTTTTGCTCCTGGTGGTGGGACAATCTATTTCTTCTTGTTACTACAAATTACAACCTGTTCTCTCATTCCCTAATAGCTCAGTGTGTGATTAGGCTGATTCCCAAGTGAAAGGTCACTGGTTCGAGCAGCCATGAAGAAGATTTCCCAAGGAAAGAGACAACGGCATCATCCAGCTCATCAATAGTCTCTGGACCAAGAAAATTACCCAACTGCATCATGTGAGACCCTGACAGCTGGAAGAATATGAAATGAAGACCGTCCATCCATTCCAAAGCCAAGAGGTGACGTCCAGGCAAAATATTACCGTCAACAAGTTGGATCATCACAAGGTCTATTAAATCTGGGGCGGCGGACACGGCAGTGGAGGTGGCTTGTATGGTTCTTAAGATTGAGATCAGACGTCCATGCAAGCACCGGGCAACGCCCATTACACAGGTCTGGAGTGATGACCCGAAAAAAGGTGAAGAAGCCGCAACTTCAATCTCATTCTAAGGCTATGTTCACACGGCTTATTTGCGGGGCGTAATTACGCCCAGCAATTACGGTGTGTGGACGGGGGCAGGAGCGGGGGGGGCGGCACATCGCCGGCCCATAGACTTTCATTACCAGCGGCGCGTATACGTCGCTAGTAATTCACATGTCACTTATCTCCCCCCGCGGCGGATTCGCCGAGCAGGGAGAGGAGACGTAATCCATAGTTCTCTATGAGAACTGAGAATTGCCGTAATGACAGGGACGTATTCCAGCCGTAATTTGCGCACTCCGGCGCGTAATTACAGACTGAAATACGTCCAATTTTAAGCCGTGTGAACATGGCCTAAGAAGCGTCGGCAAAGAAGTACAAAAAATGGAAGATTGGAAACTGGTGATTTGGAGCGATGAGATGAGTCAATAGACCGGGCTCTGAGGGGGGCAAATGGGTCTGGAAGAATCGAGGGGAAAAGGAAGCTAATGGATAGAGAAATTGAAGAAACTGCTAGGTTTGGTGGAGGAAGTCTGATATGAGGTTGTTTCACAGCCAAAGATGTTGGATACTTGACCAGGATCACTGCTGATCTCAATGCTGAGCTATATGTGAGTGTCCTACAAGATGAGCTACTTCATAGACTCCAGTACTATGGGTATGAAAAGAACGACGCAGTGTTCCAGCAGGACAACGACCTGAAGAATATACATCAAGGATGGAGAAGAAATGGTTCAATGACCATGAGGTAGAGTTGCTGTATTGGCCTCCACAGTCCCCAGACCTCAACTCAATTGAACACTTGTGGGTAGAATTGGGTACGAATACGACTTTTTCTTCAAGTCCCGTCCAGTCTGCACCAACATTGGGAATGTGTAGAAGAGACCTGGGATCAGATTTTGGTCAAGATATGCTTAAATCTGATCCAGAGCCCAGAAGGATTCAGGCAGTATTGAAAACAAAAAGGTGGATTTCCCAAATACTAACAAAATAATACAAATTAACATTTTGATTTTTAGTAGCAAAACAATAACAATGCAGTTACAGGAAAGAATCTGCAGCACTAAGCAGATGCTAAATACTAGCAAGACAAATTGATGTACAAGATCGGGAAGATGACTGTATATAAAATGATGGCAGTCTCCTGTACAAAGCTGTAGTAGATGGTGAGATATGGAGCCTGAAAGTCAAAGGTTCAAAACATTGTTACAATTTTACTTCTTAGGCCCCGTTCACACGGCTTATTCCCGACGGATTTGTGCGGCGTATTGAGCTCACAAATCCGCCGTGAATAAGGGACGGGGGCGGGGCCGGATAGACACTCATTCTTCACGGCGCGTCCGCGCCGTAAATAATGTGCATGTCACTTTCTCCCCCCCGCGGCGGATTTGCCGAGTGGGGAGGAGCGACGGAATCCACTGTTCTCTGAGAGCAGTGGATTACCGTAATGACAGGGACGGATTGGCGCCGTACTGCAGCACAAATCCGGCGCGGAGTACGGCGCCAATCCGCGGCCAAATAAGCCGTGTGAACGAGGCCTTAGTGTCTGTTCTACCTAAATAGCTTGATTATTGTATCATAAGGTGATAAACAGCCTGATGTTACCATTTTACTACAGTAAAGTTATCGCCATGTATGAGGGAGTCGGAGCTTTGGCTTACCGACTCCACAGCCCTGGGCAGGACATACCCGCCCCTGCTTATATATGGATAGACACACTGGCTATTATTGACTTTATATGCACTGGATAGCTATAAGGGAAAAAATACAAGTTGGTACCTCTTGTCCTTCTATATGAGCCAAGTACCGACTAAGACAAGAACCTTTATTTTGCTATGAATCATGTGGGAAATGGCAAGGAGAAAATAAATATATATATATATATATATATATATATAGAAAGATTGTGAGACTAACATATATAATCTATCTATGTAGAAACCACAAGAGTCTCCAAAATGACGCCCTCCAGCTGTAATAAAGCTCTAACCTCCAGAACATGTTTGTAGACATTGGTCACTGTATTAGAGCTCAGATAAGCGAAGTGACTGCTAACAAAAAATGAGCCTAATAATTTCTTTTTTTATCTTTCCAGCCTCTGTTAAAGACCACCCACAAGCCCAGCCTGGCATGATCTCTCGTGTTACCGGGGGCCTCTTCAGCATGACCAAAGGTGCCGTCGGCGCTACCATCGGTGGCGTTGCCTGGATTGGAGGCAAGAGTTTTGAAGTGACCAAAACAGCCGTCACGTCAGTGCCCAGCATAGGGGTCGGCATCGTAAAAGGTGGCGTGTCGGCAGTCACCGGGAGCGTCGCCGCCGTCGGGTCTGTCGTCTCCAGTAAAGTCTCTGGCAAGAAGAAGGACAAATCTGACTGAGAGAATATTTATGTCCCTATTTTCTTTTCTACGAGAACTGACCCAGCAGTGATTGGTGGCTGCGGAACGGTCGAACAAAGAGCACACTTGTTTCTGTAGCGCCGATGCGGTCCATCGAGCAAGCGGAAGGGATCGCAGCAATCGTGCAGTGAACACAGACTATGAAGGGTTCATTGAAACTGCAATGCAAATGTTACATTTTATCACACCAAATCATGTGTTTCCATTGTGTCTTTTTTTTTTTCCTTTTTAATATACATTAATTAACAGCACATAGATTTGTCCTGGCATGGTACATGACCTCACCCACCAGAAAATCCACACACCTTGACTATATCAATGCAATTTGTCACCAGTGGTGGCATGGAAAGGCTCGGATAATCTGAGCCAATTTTTTTTTGTTTTTTTTTTGTTTAGTATGTGTCCAAAAATTTCAGCTTTTTTTTTTTTTTGACACATTTTTGCTTTCTCCTTTGTGCTTGGTCGCTCTATATGTGACAGTGTTTGTATGTACCCTTTCCACCACCCCGCGTCATTAGCATGAGGGTAGACGACTACATTTAATTTATTGTAAGGAACCATTTAGGTTCCAGGTTCCCCTCATTCCCATTTTAGTGCCTTATAGCAGCCCTCAGGTACACCACGCATCTGTGGAGTCTGTGCCCATCCTCACTATTTTATGGAGCCTACGATATAAAGCTATGGTTGTAAATCTCACTTGCTTCGGTCCTTGCACATGGTTGACACTCCCGTTAAGGTGCATTAGGTCCTCCTTTATTTCCCCCCTTCCGTGGACAGGATTCTAAAAGTGGTAGTTTACATATTTTTATACATTGCAAGATGCTTATTTTCTATATAGAGTATAATTGTTCGCTGTGTCTCTGAGAAGATATGAATGCTACGCCGATCCTACGTGTAAGAATTCTGTGCTAATTGCAGTTTTCTATCATTTTTCTCTTTTCCTTTCTATCTTTCTCTATAATCCTCCCTTATGTATCTTTTAATATACCTTCCAGATATTTACTTAGTCGCCTAAACTGTGAATTATGGTGAGAAACAAAATAAACTTTGTGCCTAAATAGATTTGATCTCTGAGCTTTATATTTCATCTTGTGACACTGATGGACCCAACTGGTTTAAAGGGGTGTTCCCACTATAGACTTTGACATATCTTATCAGCGGGGTGCTGATCGGTTAACATGGTGGCTGGAAGCTTTGTGAAGGCTTCCATCGCCACCATCTTTCCCGTTTTTTCTACTTCCTGCTGTCGGCAGGAAGTGTGAACCCAACTAGTTTTCTTATACTTTCTCAAATATTTTAGATGCTGCAAGCTTTTTCTTTTTCAACCAGAACAGGGATCCCACCCCCAACAAATGCACTCAGGTACAGTACTTAAGTTCGGGTCAATAACACACAGGATGTTTTTCCTTATTTTGTTTCAACACTTTTAAATACTCCAACCGTATAGGGCAGTGATAGCGAACCTATGGCATGCATGTCAGAGGTGACACAACAAGACATTTTGGGTGACACGCATTGTGCCATCTCTGAACCCAGGCCCAGCAGAGAGTTGGTGAAACCGCCAGTGGGCCCTGAGCTCAATGTCAAATTTCCACATATAAGGGTATGTTCACACGATGTACTGTACGCGTTGCAGTACATCGTGCGTTTCGGGAGCTCGCGCTAATACGCGTGTACCTGCGTGGGTGGGGGAGGCAGCCCGTCGGCCCCATTGACATTACTTGCGGCGCGTATTCGCTGCAAGCAATTGACATGTCGCTTATCTCCCCACGTGTACAATATGATCGTATTGTACAAGCGGGGAGAGGAGACGTAATCCATAGTTCTCTGAGAACTATGGATTACCGTCATTTCGGCGTGTGAGCATACCCTAAGGCAAGTGGCTAGATATCCGTTCATCTTGCTGCTTGCCTTCCCTGTCTGAGCCGTGCAGCGGCAC
Source organism: Phyllomedusa bahiana (assembly GCA_025379985.1). NCBI lineage: Eukaryota > Metazoa > Chordata > Amphibia > Anura > Hylidae > Phyllomedusa > Phyllomedusa bahiana. Next base: position 172,844 of record JAODAL010000184.1, on the reverse strand, counting down.
ACGCATTTCCTACTTCACCGGTCCCTGCCTCCTTATGATACTTGCAGGTCATGTGAACAACCCCCTCCTTGTATGCAGGCCCCTGGTACCTGAAGTCGCTTCTCTCCTCTCACCTCTGGCCACACTCCCGGCTCCTGCACAGTGTTTGGGCGGGGACACTCGCACCCACGTTGGCTCTTATAAACTGAGGGCCCCTACGCACACGTCGGGGGAGAGTAGTTTACACAAAATGTCCGGGTGACACAGGAGACAGCTGCAATTACCTGTGGCCTTGCCTCCTGCAGGCACAGGGTGATGGCTGTATACGCATGAGACAGTGTATACACGGTGGGCTGTATATACTTGGGATTTAAGATATAGGGGCAGTGTATACAAAATTGTGGAAATTTTAAGATGTGACATGCACCCGAGTTGAGATTTTTTTTATTTAACAAATTTTGACACACCAAGATCAAAACCTTTGCCATCACTGGTATAGGGTAGGTTCACACAGCATTTTTGGATGCGAAAATCGCATCCAAAAACGCAGCGTCGGTCGGATCCAAAAAGCATCCAGCACGCAGGTGCGTGTTTGGATGCGTTTTGGTTGCAGCTATATCGGACCCTATAGTTTTAAATAGGGCGTCTGCTGCGTCTTTCGGATCTGTTCTAAGAATTGACATGTCAATTCTTGATTCGAAAGACGCAGGTAAACAAGTATCGGTGATCACTCGTGTGAACGCTGATGCGTTTTTTACATTGCAAGCAATGTAAATCACTACACATTGTTGGGGTATGTTCACATGACGTTTTGGATCCTTTTTTTACCAGAAAAGAAACTGCATCCAAAAATGCAGATGCTTTTATTGATGTGTTTTGCATGCTTTTTTTGGATCTGTTTTTCAATATACATACACAGGTTGCAGTTTTGAAAAGGTAGAATCTTTAGTGTAATATACTTTACCCTTACATATGTATGTATATGTAAGGGTATGTAATATACTAAATCGGCCCCTAGAGGTCTCATTTGAACCTTATTAACCTAATGACCTACATTTTCACTTAAGAGTGGAAAGTGGTTAAGTAGTAGTGTAAGAGGAAGCCCAATAGAGGGAGCTATAAGCATTTTCCATGTGTTTCAGAGTAAGCCCAATAGAGGGAGCTAACAGCATTTTACATGTGTTTAATCTTATAAATCACTCTATATATTGAATGATATGAAAGCAGGTTTTTAGTATAGAATGGGTGTTTATAGAAATTATAGACGTTTTTAATTTATAAATGTTTTAGATAGTTTGTTATAGAATGTAGAGTGGTTTTAATAATATACTGAAATCGCTCAACATTCTATAATAAACGATCTAAAGAAATTATAGAAGTTTTTAATTTATTAAACACCCATTCTATACAAAAAAAACTGCTTTCATATCATTCAATATATAAAAGAGTAAGATTAAACACATGTAAAATGCTGTTATAGTGCCCTCTATTAGGCTTCCTCTGAAACACATGGAAAATGTGGTTAGCTCCCCCTAGTGGGCTTTCTAACATAGGTCATTATGTTACTAAAATTAAAACAGTTCTTCTAGAACAAATGAGGCCGATTTAGTGTATTACACTTCAAATTTTAATCCAATTTAATCATATGAAAAGCACATCCAAAACGTACCCAAAAGTATGTTGCGTTTTTGCATCCGTTTTTCAGGCTCTAAAAGCGCATTCCATTGTTTCCTATGGGGATTTCACTTGCGTGAAACACAAGTAGAATTGACAGGTCAATTCTTAAAACGGATGCGAAAAACGCATCGAGAAGTCGCAAGTAAACACGCATCGGCGATCACTCATCTGAACGGCGATGCGTGTTTTACATCGAAACCAACGTAAATCAAAACTGCACATTGTTAGACGCGTTTTTTTGAATGTGTTTTGTGTCCGAAAAACGGATCCAAAATCGGATCTGAAAAACTGTGTGAACATACCCTTAGATGTGTGTTGAGTCTGTTTAGGGTCAGACAGACTGATCCAAACACGCATCTAATGACATATGTTCACACGGACTCAACACGCTGTGTGAACATACCCATATAGTAACAATTCGTATTGTATCATAAAATATTCCATTCCATCAACTGCGGTTTACTTTCTTGCAGCTGCGTGCGGTTTCACACAAAGATGTTCTTAACCAGGTAACATCAAGGAACCAAATTGTTTTTTAGGAAGAAAGTCTCATAATCTATCCTCTCTCTAAATGGGAGTGAACGGCTGCGATGTTTCGGGGGAGCGCCCCCTTTGTCAAGGAAGTGTTGACCCTTCTGCATTGCTTATGTAATGTGTTAACCCTTCTGCATTGCTTATGTAATACAGAATCGTGTACGAACAATTGAGCCCATGTGCAAGTAAAAAAAAAAAGTTTTTAAGTATCAAATAAAAATATTAAAAGTTCAATTAACCCCAGTTTTCTATTTTATAAATAAAGTAAAAATTAAAGTTACACATAATTATCGCCGCATCCGTAAAAGTCTGATCTATTAAATTATAACATCATTTATACCGTACACTGAACACCATAGAAGAAAAAAAAAATTCCATGCCCTCCCCCATTATTAGAAGTGATTAATAAAAAATCTTCTCTATACCAAGACGGTTCCGATAGAAAACACACTTGGTCCCACAAAAATTGCAGCATCATTCAGGTCACTAGAGTACAAAAGGTACACATGATGTGTTCTGACACGTCATTGGTTTTGATTTCCTTTAAATATGCTTATTGAGTTTCTGTTTTTTAAGTCATGATTAACTCCTTAACAACCGCGCACAGTCTTTTGGCGTCAGCCGGTGCGGGTCGTTCGTCTGCAGCGACGTCTTTTGGCGTCGCTGCAGACACCGGAGTTTGCGGCGCCCGGGCGCAGCAGCTGCGCTGGGATCAGGGCTGTACTAAACAACCCCGATCCCAGAGCAGGTCCTGCGAGCACCGGGTAGCGGAGGAAACCTCCGCAACCCGGTGCTTTAACCCTTTGATTGCGGCGGTGCGTTACCGCAGCGCAATCAAAGGGTTTCCCTGCTCTGTCGGGTGATCGGAATACCCGGTGACCGGGCCACCTAGAGTGGCCCCAGAGCTGTCTGTGTACTAAGCCAGTGACCAGGGCAGACTGTGAGCTGTCCTAGTCACTGCCTGTGTCAAACAGGCACAGATTAGAATGTATTAGCATATATGAATATGCTAATACATTACTAAGTGTAAAAAAAAAAATGTATAACCGTTCTTCCTTCAGGGGAATAAAAAAAAAAAAAAGTAAAAAAAACCCATAAAAAGTGTAAAAAAAAATAAAAAAATATTTAATAAAAATAATTGTGCATAAATTACACACACAAAAAAAACCTATACATATTTGGTATTCACACGACCGTAATAACCTGTAGAATTAATCGAAGAAGTTATTAAGTGTGAAATAGGAATGGTGTAAAAAAAAAAAATTTTTTAAAAATTAAAAATACTGCAATTATTTATAAGTGAACTTAAACTATTCCCCCATAAAGTACAACTTGTCTCGAATAAAACGAGGCCTCATCCAACTGCGTCATTGAAAATATGAAAAAGTTACATCTGTTGAAACGCAAGGAGGCAAAAGCTAAAAAAATGTTCTGGTCATTAACTACTTTTCAGGCGTTCGGGTTAAGGGTGTTTACACGTCTGTTGTCTCTGGATTTTAATGGTTTAATACAATAAAGAAGATTATTTTATTCATCTAACGGTGCTGGATCTTTTCCGCCATCCATGCGGATTTTTTGTCTTTAGTTCACAGGCTGGGGCCTCCCAGCCAGATCCGTGCCCCTGCTGGCTGTCCACAATCAATCAATCAATCATTCATTCAGGTGAGCTGGACTTTGTGTGTCTTGGACTACAAAAGGTATTGGTTGCAGAAAATGGCGCCTCAGCACAAATTTTAAAAATAGAAAAAGTTTGGATTTTTTTATGATACTGTGACGAAAACCCTGCATATATGGTATCGCCTTGAAGATTACAGATAACACATCACTTATACCAAAGAATGAATGCTGGAATAACCAAACCCTCACAGTACTTTTTTTTTCCCTTCACGTTCATTTTGACCCACTTTAGAATTTTTTTTTTCGGTTTCCCAGTATATTCTATGGTTCGGTGAATGGCACCATAAGAATGAACATCTTGTCCTGCAAATTAAAAGCCCCCATATGTCTATGTAAATGGGAAAAATAACGTTTTGGCTCTTGGAATGCTGGGAGGAAAAGAAAGCATAATATGACTCGCCATCAGGAAGGCGTTAAAGGGAACCTGTCCTATAAATTATGCTGTCTTTGCTGAGGACAGCACAGGTTCGTGACAGACATGCTGTTCCCAGTGTGGTGTCCATTATCCTGTAAGGAGCATTGAGGGCTTTATGCATGAAAACTGTCCAGGTCTAAGACTTTCTTTGTTGCCCATAGCAACCAATCAGATCTCAACCAATCAGATTTCATATAGTGCTCTGAAAAAATTGAAACTGGTTGCTATGGGCAGCAAAGAAAGTCCTACACCTAGACCGTTTTCATATATGTCTCTAAATGCTCACATCGGGCAGTGGTCTTCCCTTCAAGAGACAGTAAACCTACTACTTGCCCCACCCACATACAGTGACAGACTGCTTTCTCTGTATCAGTTTGTATACAGAGCAAATGATCACTTATTGCATATCAGTGGGGTAAACCATGCTTTCAGTTTCTCTTTTAGAATTTATTGTTTACTTCAAAATCCTGCTCCAAATCATTTGTTATCTATATAATCCAGATGTCAGCTTCTCTCCTCTATCATATAACACACATGATATATCAACAGAGCTCCGCTTCTCTCGCTCTATCATATAACCCTATTATACACAGAAGCGTCAGCTTCTCTCCTCTATCATAAATCCTATATAACATCAACAGAGCTCAGCTCCTCTCCTCTATCTAAACCTATGATATCACAGAGCTCAGCTTCTCCTCCTCAATCATATAATCCTATAATATCACAGTGCTCAGCTTTAATCTCATTCCAGGGGCTTTGCTAGGGTCCTAAAACACCGGGGCACGTGGCGCCTTTGTGTTTTTCTGGGTGGGCTGAGTTCACACGACATTTTCACTGCTCATTGTGAACTGCTGGATGTTTTTTTTACGAGAAAAACCTTCTGTTCCTGACACTAATTTCTAGCACAATCCCCAAACAGATCCCGTCCAACTCCTCAGCAGTCACATAGAACAGTAAAAAATCACCAATGAACAAAATTTACTTTTCAGATTACATCTTCTCACCTTCATATGACAATACCCCCTAAACAGTCCCACCAAAAGCACCACCTACACCATGAGCAAATCTACCAGACAAGTGATTTTGACTAAAACCCTCCTACAAAAACCAAGACCCAAACTATTACTACTTAAAGGCTCGAACAAAAATAAAATTCCTGCCAGACCGCTGTAACTGATACGCAAGCCCCCACAATGTACTATCCACTGCTCACAGCCCTAGACATAAATTACTGCCATACAGGGACCAGATAGTGGTAGATACTAGTTGTATGATAGGCTCTGCAGACATATAATTGATATACACTGCAGTTACATTTAGTGACTCACCGGAGACGTCTTTTCTGATCACGTCCGTTCACGAATCCCTTTTCTTCGCCATCCGTTCACACTTCATGCTGATTTGCTCCCTGCCAGATAACTCGTCCCTGTAGAATTTGGACACAATATCTTAGAATCCTCACATTTCCAGCAACTCCTTAATTATAGGGTATAGCAATTCCCCTCATTTAGTATATAATGGGCAACTAAGCAGTAATATAGGGTCACAGCAGATATTGGGCCACAGGGCAGTATATGGGCCAAGGCAGTACATATAGTATGGGCACAGGCAGTATATGGTGGACCACAGGCAGGTACATAGGGCACCGAGGCATATATGTGAGCCCACAGGCAGTATAAGGGGCACTGAGGCAGTATATAGGGCCACAAGAAGGTATATAGGGGACACTGAGGCAGAATATAGGTCACTGCGAGCGTAAATTGGGTCACTGAGGCAGTAAATGTGGTGGCCACAGGCAGGGATATGGAGGCCACAGGCAGTGAGTATGATGCCACAGGCAGTATATGGGGGCCACAGGCAGGGATATGGGGTCCCCAGGCAGTATATGGGGTCCCACATGCACGTATATTGGTGGCCACAGGCCAGGCATATTAGGGGCACAGGCATATATGGGGGGCAACAGTCATGGATATAGGGGCCACAGACAGGGTAGGGGGCACAGGCAGGCATATGGTTGCCACAGGCAGGCGTATGCGGGGCATCACAGGGCAGCATATAGGGGCACAGGTCAGGCAAGAATATGTGCACAGTGCAGGTCATATAGGGGCACAGGCAGGCATATAGAGAAACAGGCAGGCTATGGGTCACAGCAGGCAATTGGAGGCCACAGGACAGTCAGAAAGGGGCACAGCAGGATATTTAGGGGCCACAGCAGATATGGGGGCCTACAGGCAGGGAATATGGGGCCACAGACAGGGTAGGGGGGGCCACACACAGGCCATTATAGGGGCACTGACGCAGTAAATCCTATAAAAAATAACAACATTAATACTCACTTAACTCCCCCGACGAGCGCGCTCCGTCCTCTTCAGCCCGCGTCCGTCCTCAGCTCCTCGGTGCGCACGCCTATGACCTCTGGCGCCGTGTACAGATGCAGCGTGTGCGCGATGACATCACATCATCGCGACTCGCCGGCTGAGGACGCGACGGGGCCGCGCGGGTCCTCAACCCCCCCCTCTGTGGATGACCCGGCAGCTCTCTGCGGTGTAGGACCTGCGGGTCCGACACTGTCTGCGTGGCAGGAGAGCGCTCGCTTCTCGAATGCCTCGCGACATAAGCCCGCAGTTGTATGTTGCGTCAGCGAGACTCACAATGCAGCTGAATGGCCAGATCGGTGCTCCAGGGCCCAGGCGAGATGCTGGAGCCCGGAACCACGGGCACAGTGTTTTTATTCGGGGAGCCCGAGAGCCCGAATAAAACATCCTAGCTACGCCCCCTGTCTACATTCTATCATATAACCCTATATATCACAGAGCTCCGCTCCTCTCATCTAACATATAAGCCCATAAATCACAGAGCTCATCGTTTCACTCCTCATCATATAAACCCTATATATCACAAGAGCTCTAGTCTTCTCTTCTCTACCATAAAACCCTATATATCAACAGAGCTCAGCTCCTCTCCTCTATCATATAACCCTATAATATCACAGAGCTTCAGTCTCCTCTCCTCTATCATATCACCCTATATACGCAGAGCACAGCTCGACTCCTCTATCATCTAACCCTAATATCACAGATCTCAGCTTCTCTCCCTCCTGTCTATCATATAATCCCTATATATCACAGAGCGTCAGGCTTCTCTCCCTATATCATATAATCCCTATATATCACAGAGCTCAGCTTCTCTCCCTCTATCATATAACCCTATATATCACAGAGCTCAGCTGTCTCCCTCTATCATATAACACCTATATATCACAGAGCTCAGCTTCTCTCCTCTTCAAATAACCCTATTATATCAACAGATGCTCAGCTTCTCCTCTCCTAGTCCAACCCTATAATTATCAGAGCTCAGCTTCTCGCCCTCTATTATATAATCTTATATATGCACAGAGCTCAGCAGCCTGTACATCATGTAATCCTATAGCTCAGCTCCTCTCCCTCTATCACATCCTGCTCTCAAATAGGACTGCAAATGCCACCTGACAGGTTCCTATTAAAAACAAGTATACTGCTGCAGTTATAAGAAAATAAAAAATATCATACTCGCTGTACTAATCTCCATTCTGTTGTTGATACTGTCCCTCTCTCTGGGTCTTCTTTTGACTTGTGGCTCCCTGTGGTTGGCTCGTGGACACTGCAGCTGCTGATTGGTTGTTGCAATCACATGACATTGCTTGACGCCACCATGCAGAAAGTGTGTGTTTGGTGAGCATGCACAGTAGTCAGAGAGCCATACTAGTTATTGCTGCTGCTGCTGATTTTAGCAGGGCCTGTATCTGAGCTGCCACAGTGCATTTACTACACCGGCGCAGACATAGATGTAGCATTGTGGACCTTTAGGAAAGGAAGAGCATTTCGACACTGATCTGCTGGGCGTGAAGTAACAATTGTCTGTAATTCATTATACTTCTTGTTATAATGTACAGTACATACGGTAGCAACTGATTGTATTAGAAGCAAATAAAGCTTTCTTGTCATTGTGCTGGGGTTAATCATGTACTGTTGTCATGAATTGCTGAGACAATACAGTAACCTTCTTTCATCTGAATGTATTGGATGAGGTATATAATACAGACTTATGGTAGCGCTCAAGTAGTAGGTATGCAAACCGAAATAATAACGTATTTTAGCTTAAGCAGGACAGAAATATGAACCGTAAACGGTCCCAAATAAAATGTTGCGTTTTAATTTCAGCAGTAACATCATTAAAAGACATAGATATATAAAGCATAAAAGAACTAGAGAACAGAGGACTACGCGTTCGCACTGTCACTCTGCATGCGCTTCCTCAGGTGCTTGCAGAACGATACCAGTGGCGGCCTTAACTAATGAATGATAGTTACACTTACATTAGGATGAGGTTTTAACAAGTCACAGAAAATTAAAAAAACCTAAAAGAAACGTTAAAACCTTATACCTTTATTAGTAGTACTAAAAGTCGTATTCCTAATCAAATTACCTATATGATAACCATACAATCTGAAAATATAACACATCAGGGAGTCACGATTCGCAGGATCACGTGTAGTCGCAGATGCCAAAAGACAAATACGGTATCATTATCTTCACTCCCAATTACTGCCAAATCACAGTAACCGTACATTTAGGGTGGGATAGACAAACTCAAGCCCAAATTTAATCCTACATTATTAGTAACCTGCTAGACCATCAGGGTAAATTCCCCCCGAAAAGGGGGTCCCCGACCACGATGACTCTCCTTCTTTGGCCCTAGTATCACCCTTGCAAAGATGGCGGGCACCTTGCTCCACAAACCAAACTGATATGACCAAACCACAGCTTGCCAAAGGCAACAACTCACAATGCATTTCCCCTCTTCGGTTGGGTTCATCAGGGGACAGCATATACAGTTACTGAAAGTTGCTTGAGATATAGGTGATGAAATATCAATGATAATGGACGCCACTGATGACCGGGCCAGGGCAGACAGCACTGTCCCAGTGAATTGTAAAGCGTCCTTATGCCTCTCATTTTCCAGATACCTGATCAAAGGCATCTGTATGATAAATACTAACATTATGACAAGTTGCACAGGTAGCTCTGGCGATAGGGTTACAGACAGACACATAGCTATGTGTCCTTAAACCCCTCTTAGTTTTTTTTTTAAAATTTTAAATTTAAATAAAGTTGGATACACATTTTAACACTACTATCGAGTGCTGAACATCGTCTTCCATACATATACAGTATCTCACAAAAGTAAGTACACCCAACACATTTTGGTAAATATTGTATTATATCTTTTTCATGGGACAACACTGAAGATAACATTTTGAGAAATGTAAAGTAGTCAGTGCACAGCTTTTATAACGGAAAATTTGGGTGCGCCTTAAAAATAACACAGCCATCAATGCTAAACCCCTGGAACAAAAATGAGTACACCCCCTATGTGAAAATGGACAAACGTTCCCAAAAGTCAGTATTTTTTTAGGTCCCATTATTTTTCCCGCACTGCCTTAAAGGGTTTTCCACACATTTAATTTATCTCACCTCAGTCCGTTTTCTGGTTTTTTATTTAGATTCAGGGCCCGTTTACTGGCTTTTACTAGGCTGCAGTAGAACCCGGCTGTAGCTTAGCAAACCCGTGCGGCAGCCTATCAGGAGAACAAACAGGTCTGTAGCGAAGCGACCTGGGAGCTGATCAGCCCATACAAAAAGGGGATATTTGGGAAAAGGTAGGACACCGTTAATGGACATATATTGCAAAGTGACTTGTTTTTGCGAGATCTTTAATATAAAAAGCAATCCTTGTAGTGAGACAACCCCTTTAACTTTCTTATGGCTAGTTGGCGTGATAGATGATTAGCATGTCTTAAGCAGAGGCATAACTTCAAGCTCTTGAACCCTAGTGCAAAAAGTGAAATAGTGGTCCCCAGCTACCATGTGCCACTTACAAAACTGGTCTCCTTATTTTGGCAGAAGGTTTTGGGACCCCTCAGGCTGCAGGGGCCCCTAGCGACTACCCCCGCACCCCCTTTTTAGCTACCCCCTGGGCTCAAGTAACCCGCCTTATCTGCTTCCTACATATTTTTTATGTCTTAGGGATAATAAAATGTTCATGGGCTTTATATTTAAAAACACATTTATTGCAGCTGCTACGGGAAAAACCTTTTTAACAAGCTCTTCAGGGTCTATTCTTCTGATATGTCTCTTGCGATTTGAGGGTATGATGGAGAGTATTAAGTAGCTGCAGTCTCTCTGCCTCTGTAACATGTCATACAGCTAATAGCACAAATGCAAGCAAGAGTTAGCCACCCCCCCTTTCCCCAATAAACAAATTTCTCCAGCGCACGGATCCTTGTTTAGCACCAAGGGCTTATAGCAAATGACAAAAAATATATTCAGCATAGGAAGCCAATCATCTTCATGAAAATCCCTGTTTATTCTTTATATGTGTAAAAGCAATGCATATTTCCAGCTTCAATCTACAAAACATTAATCAGATGACACGGCTTCATCAAAAAAACACTTTTCAATTGTCATCCCTTACCCTGGTTAAAATTTGCTTATCCCATTTCGGGGCTTAGGTCTTTCTCTTTCTGTTTAAGAAAAACGTTTTCCACTTTTCTAGACTTCGTCTTAGCTCACTTGCTATAAACTAAGGAACTAAGGCTATGCCCTACACGGAGTAAAAACACTACCATGTACCTACTTAACACGATGTATGGGTGTAGAGAACCCTTGATAAAATTAAAATGAATTTCTGGGTAAAACCAATAAAATTTTAAAAAACCAAAACAACTACAGGTTAAAAAACCTAGAAAAAAGGGATCCCAAAAAACATACTTTTAATAAAAATAAATAAAAATTGAGCTACATTAAATAAAAAAAAAAAAAAACCATATCCCCAAACAAAATTACCACAAAGGGAGGGGCACAAAACAAAAAAAGTGCTGTGTTTAAATAACAATACAACAGCCCAATATACGTTTGTTTTGTTCAATAATACAAATAAATTTTGATAAGGCGTCTTTAGGAAATGCCAATAACCAAAAAATTTTTCCAAAAAATTCCAAGGGTTTCCCTTTTCCCCCCCCCCTAGAAACTGGGGTTCATCGGGGAAAAAATTGCATTTTTGATAACAACAAAAACGGAACATCAAAGGGAAAAAATCAACAAGATGTTGCAATAAATATAACTAAACGCCCCTTAATGATGGAAAAAAAGGGGCTGGTAAAAGAGGAGGGGGTCCAAAGGAAAAGCCCATGAACAGATCAGGGTACGGGTTTCCCCGCTATCTATTACGAGACATTCCAAGCAGTACTGCTTGACCTGTCTAAAGTAATCAATAGCGGGGACTTACTGATTTAACCTGGACCCCGCCTCTATCTTACACCCCTTTTTTTCCATCATTAAGGGACGTGAGTTAAAAAAATTTCCTTTACATCTTTTTGTTTTTTCCCTTAATTTTTCCGTATTGTTTTTAAATCAACTGAAAATTTTTCCCTGATGAACCCCAGTACCCTAGGGGGGAAACGCGTTAAAAAATTGGGAATATTTAGCTTATTGACCCATTTTTTCCTATGAAGCATCATAAAATTTCATATTAAATTGAAAAAAAAAACTAATTGTCTGTTGTATTGTTATTTATCACACACTTTTTTTTTTTGTGAAACCCCATTGTGGTATTTGTGTTTTTTTTTTTTTCCTTTTAGATGTAGCTAGGGACAGGGTTATTTTTGGGTTTCCAGTGTGGGGGGGGCCCTTATTGGGGCGATTTCCCCATTTTTTTGGGCAGACAAGTCTTTGATGGGTTTTTTTGAGGGTTTTCTTTTGGGTTTTCTTTCTCAATTCTTTTTTATTTTTATTAAAAGTTTTTTTTTTAAATGTATTTTTATTCTAGGGTTATCCTGTAGTTTTTTTTGGTTTTAATGCTACACTGGAAAAGCTTAACGATCGAATTTTGGGCGCTTTTTAAGTTTATTTTTAAAGCGGCCAAAAGGGAAAACGATTGGTCCCCCCCAGCCTAAAAAATGGGTTTCCCCAATGGAAAAGGGGGAAAGAGCCGGTCTCCAGAAAAAAAAACCCAAGGCTCGCCCCCTTTTTCTCCGGGCCTTTTGGTCTTTGGGGGGAACCCCGGGCGAATTTATACAACATTGTTTGAAAATGAAAAAAACGCCGGGCCACTTTTGTTTTTTTTAAAAAATCTTCCCTTACCAATTTTTATTGGGGTTGACGGGGAAAAAAAAAACAAAGGCGACCCCTTTTTTTTTTGATTTTTGTTAAACTTTTCAAAAAAAAAACAGTTCCCCTGAAAATCAAAGAAAAAAAAAAGGTCTTCTTGGGGGGGGGGCCTGAGCCCCAATGGGTCCTTTAGTTTCTAAAAGACCACTAAAAAATAAGACTAGGTCCGGAAAACCCCACATAATTGATATTTGAGGGGGGAACAGTGACTAAAGGATTTAAAAATGGGAGAGTGTTTCTTTTTTTAATCGGGTTCTAGAAAGGGGTTTTTTTAAAATTTTCAAACGCAAAAGGGCGATCCTTTTGGGCCCAAAATCCCTGAAACTTTTTAAAAACATATGCTAAAAAATTTTTTAAAATCAAAAAAAGGCAATTTGGGGTTTTTGAACCTAATTGGAAACTAAGCCAAAAAAAAGGGGGGTAATGGATTCTTCAACTGGGACCACCTGGGTTTTTAAAAAACTTGGGGGACAAAAATTTGTTTTGAAAGTGTATTTTATTTCTAGGGGGGCCCTGCTAACCTTTAAATTTTTTCTACCCGGGGGGGGCCACCCTGGGCTACCTAAAAATAATCTACTTCTGGGGGACCCCTTCGACAGACCCCATGTTGACCTAAAAACAAAGGGTTGGAAAGGGTTTTTTTTTCCAAAGGCAAAATTTTTAAGGGAAACCATAAAACTAAGGGGTTTAAGGAAAAAGTTTCCTGGGGAAAAAAAAACAAGTTGGGGGGGCAAAATTTCCTTTTCAAGACCCCAGGGGGCTGACCCAAGGGGGGACTAAGGAACCAAGTCTTAAGACAAGTAAGGCGATCTTCCTTTTAAAAAACTATCCCTTGACCAGAAAAAAATTTTCCCCAAGTCAGAAAACCAAGGTAGGCAAAATCTTTTCGTAAAAACCCTTTTTGTTTTTGCCCAAAAAATTGACTAAGTACAAATTTTTCTGAACCAAGGGGTAGGGCCCGTTTTTTCCCCTTTTTACCATTGGGCTTGGAACCCCCATGCCCCTAAAGGAAAAAGTCTGAGACAAAAAACCCGATCTTTCTAACCATTGCAGGACCATGACTAAGGTACAAGTCTGAGACAAGTAGGCGATCTTCTGACCATGCTGACCATGACTAAGGTACAAGTCTGAGACAAGTAGGTGATCTTCTGACCATGCTGACCATGATTAAGGTACAAGTCTGAGACAAGTAGGCGATCTTCTGACCATGCTGACCTTGACTAAGGGCTAAGAATGAAATGCAGAAAGCGACCTTCTAATCAGGCTGAGCATTACTAAGGACTTAGTCACAATCAAGTAAGCTATCTTTTGATCAGACTGAGAACGATGATATGCTAGAGTTTGGTGATCAAAGCCAGGCACTATGAGCTATGATTAAGAACTAAGTATGAAACTTGTAAGCGATCTTCTGACCAGGCTGAGCAAGACTAAGGACTAAATCTGAAATGCGTAAATGATTTTTTTACTAGGCTGAGAAATTTTCTAAGGACAAAGGCTATTTTTAAACACAAAGTACTGCCATGAAAAAGACGCGCCGAGTATACCCGTGTCTTTCGGGGGGGGGCTCGCGCAATACGCACCCCCTTCCATGGCACGGGGGGGGGAGGGTAAAGGGCTGGCAGCCCCGGCCCCATTTGACATTCATTATTTTGCGCAGTGAAATTCCCGCAAATAATTGACATTAAATTTTCTCCCCCGCGTACAACACATCGTATTGTTGAGGGGGGGAGAGGAGGCGTAATCCAAAATTCTCTATAGAACTTTTGTTTAACCGTAATTTCGACGCCCCAACTCGCTCGTATGAGAGCACAAATACGTGGCGGAATGCGCGCGGAAATTACCCCATGTGAACATAGCCTAAGTCTGAAACGCGTACACAATCTTCTGACCAGGCTGAACATGACTAAGCAAGGACTAAGGGCGACATGTCAGAAAAGGGGGCACCGCCACGCCATTTTTTAAGGCGAAATTAAAAATGATTTATATTGGCACTTGAATGAATGAACCAGTCAAAAATCTGGCGTCTGGTATACCTTGCATAGTATAACTGATGCGCCTAATCTAGGCACATAGTATAATGTAGGCGCAGTTTACGTATGTTGCATTTTTATAGTCTGGAGCACATACTCAAAGCCCGTGATGGCGTATACACCATGAGCAGGGATGGACAAAGCCCAGATGCAGAAGTACCGGCTTTCTTTTTCCCCCGGAGACTTTCCCGGGTGTTTTTGAAAGGGTTTTTGGGTTTTTGTCCCCAAAAGGGAGAAGCCGCTCCGCGCTTCCCTTTTCCCAAAACCGCTCTTTTTCAGCAACTTACAGACACAGCTCTGAGAGCCCTACCCATGCACTCTAGCAAACCTTGGATAGGAAGATAAAAAAGTGCACGGTGCTAGCTATTATACAACCTTAAAGGACATCTTGGCCTTTTAACTGACCTTTAGGCCAATAACTTTTTCTAGTGAAAAATTAAAATTTACTTTTTCAGAAACCGCCAAAGAAAGGTCCATACAAAAGCCTGCTGGACACTTGGTGTATGTGATGTCTCATGGTTATTTAACAACATATTAAAGGGATTTTATGACCATGCTCTTTCACAGAACCCAAGGCAGCTTCACACGTACACTGCCCAGTCAGGCTGTGGATGGTTCTGTAGCAGTGATAGGGCTATTTAGTTCCTCTGTAACTAGCTAAGCTGTTACACTTGGGCAAACGGGAAATAAACAAAAGCTCAGAGCTGTGAGGAATGAAAACAAGTGCTTTTCACCCAATTAATTAAAACTAAATTTTTTTAAAAGATAATGACGTTCTGTCCTACCCTGGTGGGTATAACCCCTGCTCACCTAAACAGGGAAAGGGGGATATGAATTTATTTAACTAAGACACTTGTTGCAAAGGGCGGGTGCCAGAGCCCCCGAGAGAAAATATTGGTAGCAAGGGGGCCCCTTTGAGATTTTGGTAGCCAGGGTGCTCATAATATATAGGTAGCCAGGGCCGCAGTAATATACATTTTAAAATAGGCAGGGGCCCCCAATTGATAAAATGTAAACCCGGGTTTCCCAGCAAAAATATAGGTAGCCAGGTCCCCCAGAATAAGTATACTGGGACCATGGTGCCCAAAAGAAAATATAGGGAACCATGGGCCCTTTAAATAGAAAAAATTTGCTAGCCCGGGGCCCATTTAAAATAAGGTAAACCAGGGCAAAACCCCGTAATATATAGGTAGGCAGGACCCCTAGAGTAGATATAGGTAGCCAGGGTGCCCAGCAAATATGTAAGTAGCCTGTGTCCCCAAATGACTAAAAGGTTTAAAAGGGTGCCCAGTAAATATACAGGTAACCAGGGCGCCCCCGAATAATATAGGGAGCCAGAAACCCAAGGAAAACTATACAGGGAAAATAACAAAGCCCCCATTTTAAAAAAAATAAAAAACAATAAATCACCTTTTCTCCCTCTTTTTTTCTTTTAAGTCCAGAGCAGGCAGCTTGACAAATCGCGCCGCCGTTCCCCGGGGGGCCACTTTCCCCGCGTCAAATTGGGGCCCTAAGCCAAAACAGAAGCTTACGGCCTATAAGGGGGAGGCTGAGCGGCTAGGATCAGAAGATACTGGCGGTTCTGCCTGCAGTAGCAGCAATTTTTTCTGCTGCAAATTTCTGGGGGCCCATGTTTACCCCCGCAAAAACACTGGGGGGGGAAGGGCCCCCTGGCTCAGGGGCCTGATCATGATGCAACCGCTGCGGTCCCTGTAGCTTTCCCCAAGTTCGGCCCCAGCGGCCCCGGCCCCTTTTCCCCCCCCAACCCGACAATAAAAACCTTATCTCCCCGACCAAAGCAATATCAAAAAGGCTTGTACTTTTATATGAGTGAACGAGCATCACCCTTTTCCCGTGTGTAGGCCCAAGGCATTTGGGGAAAGGGAAAAGGACAATCTCGGGAGACTTCAGAGCGGCAGCAGAGGTTTTTCCCGAGATGAGCATGGGCTTTGGTTTTTTACTTTTCCCCATCCCGGGCCCCAAATTTTAAACCAAAAATTTCTAACAAAATTTACAACCCCTGTATCTCGAACTTTGGGGCATATTTTTTAAAGACCCCTGTTTTCCTATTTTCCCAAAGGGGTTTAAAGAAAAACTTTCTACTAGGTTTGGGGCTGTTTTTCAAAAGGGGTGCAAGAGCGCATGCCCAAAAATTCCCAAAACAACATTCCCTTTTGACTGCGGTTTATATAATCCTCACCATTTAATCACAAATTTTTAAGGGAAATAATTTTCCAAAAAATTTTACTAATTTGAAGGGGATAATAGACAACACTTGTCATTTTTGGGGAAAATTACCAATCAGCATCCAAATTTGTCCCGGGAAAGCCATTAAAGGGCCCGACCCTTTAATGAATGAAGTATACAGATGAATGGTTGGTCATCCACATAATACGTGGGACCCAGTTTCCCGGTTTTAAAACCCCCTTTATATATTTTCTTCTTAAAGCAGAATACGGATGAGGGTTTGTTCAAGATTGGAAATACAGGGCCAGTTTCTTTGTACTTTTTAGAAGCGTCATCACCTTTGTTCATAGATCTGCTATTGCAGTATGTAGTCCCAAACCTTTTCATAGGGTGGCGCTGTTTTTTACAAATATAAATATATATATAAATAAAAATATAATTATATATATAAATATACAAAAATCCCCCCCGGGCCCCTTTTTTTAGGGACAAACCCTTTCTATTTAAAGGGTTGGAAACCCCCTTTTTTCCTTCGAACTGCCTCAATTCTTCGTTTCATAGATTTTTAACAAGGTGGTTTTCAAAAAGATGCTCAAATTGGGACCAAAGGGGGCCCCAAAATGCCAAGAAAAATATCCCCCCCACCATGACACCACCAAACCCCACCCGAAAACCCTTTTATACAAAGCGGGTGGGCCATGCTTTCATGTTGTGACGCCAAATTCTGACCCTACCAAACCGAATGTCCCCAGCAGAAATCAGACTCAACAACCCGGGAAAAGTTTTTCCAATCTTCAAAAATGTCCAATTTTTATACTTTGGGGGAAAAATTGGGAGCCTCAGTTTCCTTTCTTAGCTTAAAGGAGTGGCACCCGGGGGTGGTCTTCTGCTGCTTTAGCCCATCTGCCTCAAAGTTTTGCCTACTGTTTGGTTTTAGAGAAGCTCTTCTGCCTACCTTGGGTTTTAAAGGGGGGCCTATTTGAGTCACTGTTCCTTTCTAAACAGCTCGAACCAGTCCCTTTCCCCTTCTCCTTTGACCTATGGCATCAACAAGGGTTTCCCCCCACAGGAAAAGCCCCCTCAAAAGGATTTTTTTTCTTTTTCGGGAAAATTCTCTGTAAAAAACCCAGAGATTTGGGTTGGGGCCCTGAAAAATCCCAGGGGAAACAGGGATTTTTGAAATACCCCAACCCGCCCTTCTGGGACCAACCCAAACCCTGCCCCGTTCAAAGGGCCCCAAATCCCTTTTTTTTCCCCCCCTACTAAAGCCTGGTTTTTTAAATGCAAAGGGGATTTGTCCCCTTTACCAAAGTCTACATGCCTAAATCACTGAGTTGCCGCCCTGTGATTGGCCCGATTTTTAAAAATTAAAATTTTTAACAGCCCCGTTGGACCCGGTGTACCAATAAAAATGGGCCGGGGTGTATATATATATAGACATATATGATGTTTTTCTCACTATCTGACATAAAGCCGAATAAAACCTTTCCTGTTTTTGTTTAATTAGGAAAACCCCAAAAATTTTTTATATTTGCTAATTTCGAATAAGAGAGAAAAGAAATTTTTAAGGCATTTCATTAGTATTTTGTAGCATTGGGGCCCCCAACTGTATGACTTTGGGGAAAAAGTTTTGGGTTTTCCTTCCACAAGCTTCCCCACAATAAATTTTGGGAAACAATTTTGGCCCCATTCCTCCTGATTGAACTGGTGTAACTGAGCCCCTTTTTTAAAGGGTTTTCTTCTCACACCTGCCTTTTTTAGCTTTGCCCCTAATTTTCAATAGGGTTTTTTAACAGGGTTTTTGGGCGGCCAATCCAAAAAATTGACTTGGTTTTTCCCCTTTTAACCAAATTTGTAACCCTTTTGGCAGTGTAACCCTTTTGGGGCATTTTTTCCCTTGGGGAAACCCATTTCTTCCCAAGCTTTTTTAAATTCCTGGCTGATGTTTTGAGATGTTTTCTTTCGGTAAATTTCCAAAATAATCTTTTTTTCCCCACAGCCATCTAATTTTGTGAAAATGTACCAGTCCCCCCCTGCAACAAAACAACCCCACAACATGATTGCAACCCCTCTTTTTCACAGTTGGGGTGGGGTTCTTAGGCTTCCCCAAACCCTTTCCCTTTTTTCCCCCAAACGTAACCAAAGGGCATTTTTGGCCGAACAGTTCAGTTTTAGTTTCGTCAGACAACAGAACATGTCCCAAAAATGTAGTTTTTTTTTGGGTGGTTTATTTTTAAGAAAATTTTAAAATGGCTTTTATATGTTTTCTTTTGGGAGCAAAACTTCTTCCTGGCAGAGTGACCTTTCAGCCCATGTTGATACAGTACTCGTTTCACTGTGGATAATGACACAATCTTACCAGCTTCCTCCAGCATCTTCACAAGGTCTTTTGCTTTTGTTCTTCAGTTGATATGCACATGTCGGATCAAATCACGTTCACCTTTGAGACACAGAACCCCGCTCCTTCCTGAGCGGTATGATGGCTGGACATTCCCATCCTGTTTGTACTTGCGTATAATTGTTTGTACAGATGAAATAAATATCTTCAGGTATCTGGAAATTGCACCCAAGGATGATCCAGACTTGTGCAAGTCAACAGTTCTTTTCCTGATACCTTGGCTGATTTCTTTAGACTTTCCCATGATGCTAAAAACAGAAGCAGTGTCAGAAGCTTCCAAAGACATGACCTCATCATATGGGCTGTCCCAAACTGTTTAAAGGTATAGTAATCCTAGTGTATATAAACCTTTGACTTTACAGAAAGTAATAGAAATACCTTAAAAAAATCTCTCTCTCATTATTCTAGCAGTTGTCAAATAAATAATAAATAATTTTGGTTCCTAATTCACCTAAAATGGTAAGGTTTAGCCCGATTTCATGTGAGATAGTGAGAAAAACATGCACATGTGTCTTTTTATATTGTGTATGTAAATTTTCAACTGTATATATATATATATATATATATATATATATATATATCATATATTTATATGTATATATATATATATATTTACATATATTTATATGTATATATATATATATATATATATATATATAATATATATACCGTATATAGTTTTTTCTCATCTGATGCCACCTTTTAAAGAAGCCGAGGGTAGACACCCTCTTTACAGCTCTGTAAAATGTGTTGAAATTGAAACAGCGGGTAATAACTAAAAATAAATTTCTTATTGAAAGCATTCTGTAGCCTCTGCATCGGTCGGATTCATGAACTGTACATCCATTCTATAGAAAACACATTTACACTGAAATAGGAAATAAAATTTAATTTAAAAAAAAAGTAATTTGCTACTTTTAATAAAATGATTGAATTTTTTTTCTGACTTGAAAGGAGCAGAACATCATTTGAAAATTAATTTTCTGCAGACGGCGAGGCTTCTTCATCTTACGTCTTGTCACTCACTTTTATGAACCCGTTCAGACTTGAGCCTTGTGATGTCCCATTAATCTCTGTTGGTTGGAAATTGTAGCTGACAACAGGAATTCTGTTCTTTTTGCTGTTTATTAGATAAGTGGCAGAAATACTCTTGGTTCCACAAGGCTTTGGGAAAGGTTTCTCAGCTGCTGGACGGAGTCCACCATTTGATAACCGAGTTGGGACAGGGTGGAGTTGCATACATCTTGCACCGTTTGGACTATACTAAGATGTAAGTGTAGCCTCCAGTTCTCCACAGTCTCTGATGATTTACGGATGGATGCAAATTTGCTGGAATTAGGAGAAACTGTTGCGTTTGTATTCTCCTCTATCCATGCTGAGAGACCTTCTTTCCATTGAAGGCCTACAAAGTTGTAGATTTCATTGGCCTTCTTGATAGGATCCTTGGCGAGGTCTTCATACCGTACCAGCATATACTTCCCTTTCAGCCAAGACGGTCTACTGAAAGCGGTCTCCACTGAGTTACTGTAATCCATACACATGTTCCTGATCAATAACAGGTCTATGTTGTGAGGCTTTCGGCCTGACGAGTTCCATATTTGGTAAGATCTATATTGGTCTATGAAAGTGCTTATTCTTGAAGCCAGAACTGCTCTTGGGTCCCTGACCAGGTGAATAATTTTAAGGTTCAGTCTCGGATCCTCCACTAGAGTCCTCATATGATTGATTTCAGGAATCCTGATGGTTTTTATGGCCATGGTTTTGTAGGATCGACAAGATGTGGAGGCCAAAGTCAAGTTTACCTTCCGACATGTTTTCAAACATTGGCTTTCCTGGAGTTCCTGCAGCTGGTTGCATACAGGGGGGGAACATAAAGCTTTACTTGCTCCTCTTCTGAAAAATGAAGACGTTACGTGATCTTTAGGGGACGGTTTAATGTAGTTTTCCAAGAGATAGAAGTCACAGTCATACAGGTTATGTAGGAGGTCTCTATAGGCCCCAAGAAGCGATCTCCTATCTATTGTAGGCAGCCCATTGGCATTGGTAAACATACTCTGTACATGGTAAAGGGGCTCAAATAGATAAAAGACATCAGAGTTTTGATTAAAAAGTTGCCCAAGAAATGAAGATCCACTTCTGGCGGTGGCGAGTATTAGGATGTGCTTTCTGCCCTGTTGTCCATTGATGTCTTCACATAAAGCTCTTGTAGCATTATCTATAAAAGAAAGTGTATAGGTGAAAATTACTGTTTAAGTTAAAATATAATTAGCATCAATTGAACTACAGTGACATCTTGCTCTATGTAGCTCTAGAGGGGTTAAAAGGGTTGTGTCATCATGCTGTTTCACGGAACCACAGGCAACTTCAGGTTTATACTTCCTAACTCTTTCTGGTTAGGCTGTGTGTGGTTCTGTAGCAGTGATTAGAAGGTCAGCTCTGTATTTCCAGCTGTTCTAATTGCAGTGACTGCAGGAGATGTAATCTGTAGTGCAGAGAGCTTCAGAACTCAAAGTAAACACTAAGAAGTAATTCATCTCCTTTGTTTGTTAGCAATAACACACTCTGGGCCTTATGTGTGAAAACTGTCTAGCTATAAGACTGTCTTTGTGGCCCATAGCAACCAATAAGAGCTCAGCTTTTATTTTTCCAGAGAACTATACGAACTAAAGCTGAGCTCTTATTGGTTGTTATGAGCTCTGATTGGTTGCTGTGGGCAACAAAGACAGTCTTACTACTAGACAGTTTTCATACATATGGCCCTCTGTTCTCAAGCTGTCAGCTGCCCTGATGACATCAGTTCCTGCTCTTTGTCTAATCAAGAACGAAGAGAAGGACGGTAACCAGAGAAACCTGCATGCACTGAAAGCATATAAAATCTCTCATCTCCTGGCTAGGGTAATATCAAAAGACTGATATATGTGGAAAAAGTCTTGATTTAACTGTCTCTACATCTTTAAAGCTAATCACTGTAGTAAGACCACCCCTTTAAAGTTTATTCTTGAGCAGTGTAGCATGAGGTTGCTGGGAGACTTGGGCTATGTCTCCATAGTAAAGTTAAAATACCGTCGGAAATCCGACAGAATTTTAACTTTGTGCGTTTTTTGCACACGAAACGCGGTCGGATTTCGGCTTCCCACTGGCCCAGTACATGGGCTGAACGGGAATCCAATGGGTGTCCGGTGGAAGATAGAACATGTTCTATCTTCCGCCAGGTGGCCGCAGCTTCAGTCGAAAACCACTGCTATGTAGACTACAGCATGGATTTTCTATTGAGGTCTACACAGCGCTGGGTACTGAAAATCCAACGAGAGTCCAGTGCTGTGTAGACATGGCCCTATATAGATGGATCCATTCTTAATATTGCCACATGGGCAAGGTCAGGCTGTATTTGCAGTGGTCTCAAGGCTGTCCCCTACTTTCTACTGATATAGCATTTAGTTTATCCAATGATTTGAACCAGTATATCTTGCATTAGTCCCTTACACGCCTTATTATAAATTAACCTGTCTGTGAAAATGTCAGGCAATGACTGCAATGAAAGCAACGCTGAGTACATAAATAGTATCAGTATAAAATGAAGAGACTCCAGGAAATCATGAGGAGCCCTCTGCTCTGTAGGTGAGAGCGAATGTATGATCTGCATGGATGACGGTTGTGGAGCTACAGCCTATAAAAAAATTTGGAAGGTGCAAGGTGATTTTTGGTGAAAAAAACCGGGAGGGCAATGTCCCGAACCGAATCCCCACATGGGACCGCAATGACCCTTTTATTTTCAACACTGTCTACTAGTAAGACGCCCTTTGTTCCCCATAGTCAAAAAGAAAACCAATCAAGCTCATAGCAAGCACTCAAGCTCATAGAAAAACCAATCAGAGCCCATAGCAACAAAATAAAGGACCCCACTGAAACCCAAATCGGGTTTTTCGCTTTTTATTTTTCCAAGCATAAAAGGAAGTAAAAGCTGACCCCTTAAAGGGTTTTGCTAGGGGGCCTTGTTTGGTTGCTAGGGGGTAACAGAAAACTTTTTTATTTTTAGGCTCTGTTCACAAGGGACGGATTTGGTTCCCGGGTTCTCGGCGGGGTTTTCCGGGGCCCAAAAAACCTTGCCCAAAAAATCGCCCCCCAAAAAACGCCCCCAGTTAATTACGGGTTTTCCCCTAGGGGAAAACCCCCGCGTTAATATTAAACACAGGGGGTTTTTTTGGCCGGGCTTTGGTCCCCGGGCCTTGCCGGCTTGTGTGAAATTTCCCCTTTAAAATTTCGGGACAGAGTCTTAAAGCGCGGGGGGCCGTGAGGGGTGTCGCCATGGGGGGTTTGCGCGGGGTTGGGCCGAAAAGCCGCGTGGGGAGAGGCGGGGGTTTTAAAAGGGAGGTTTGGCCGAGGTTTTGGGCCGCGGAAAACCGGGGCCGGGAAAACCCCGGGTTTTAAAAAACCCTGGGGGCCAAATCCGCCATGTAAAACAGGGCCTTGGGAGAGGTTTTACAAATGGGGGCCCAAATCATGATTTTCCCCCCACAAAAGGGAAGACATAAAATTTTCAAAAATAATACTAAATATACCACCGACCACCAGGTGTGTAACACCAAATATACCCCCCCCACCAGGTGTGTAACACTAAATATACCACCGACCACCAAGTGTGTAACACTAAATAAACCACCGCCCAAAGGGGGTTTTAAAAACGGGGGAAACGTTCCCCCAGGGGCTTATTCGGGCACGGGATTCCACCCCGAAATTGCCCGGCCGTACTGGGGCTGTAAAAAACGGCGGGAATCCGTGCCGGGCCATTAGGGTTAACCCCACTTTTTTCTAAAGGAACTGGGGAAATTCTTTTCCTCTCCTCCCCCCCCTCGGCAAATTACGGGGGGCAGGGAAAAAGGGGACATGCACGTTATCCCGGCAGGAAATGTCCCGGGGATAATGCATTTTTTGGGCCCGAGCTGCTGGCCGCCCCGCCCCCCGCCCCACCCATACTCAACCCTAATTGCGGGGGGGAAATCCGTCCCACAATTAGGCTTAAATAAGCAGTGGTTAACCCCCGCCAAAAAAACCCCCGGGCCCACCGGGTGTGAAATTTACAAAAATATACCACCAACCTTTATGGTGTGTAATACAAAATTATCCCAAACCAACCACCAGGGGGTTGTAAAAATAAATTTTTCCCCCGGGAACCACCAGGTGTATAATACTAAAAAAAAT
Organism: Phyllomedusa bahiana; assembly: GCA_025379985.1. Classification (NCBI taxonomy): domain Eukaryota; kingdom Metazoa; phylum Chordata; class Amphibia; order Anura; family Hylidae; genus Phyllomedusa; species Phyllomedusa bahiana. Next base: position 148,541 of record JAODAL010000184.1, on the reverse strand, counting down.
TCCACCGACCACCAGGTGTGAAAACCCCATAAATAAAACCCCCCGACCATAAGGTGTTGAAACACAAAAATATATCCCCGCCCACCATTTGTGTAACACTGAAAAACCCCCCCAAACCAAAAGGTGTGTAACCCCAAAATTTTATCCCCGCCCACCGGTGCCAAACACAAAATTTATACCACCGGACCACCGGGGGTGTAACACTAAATTTTATCCCCCCAAAACCACCAGGTGTGAAACCCTTTTAAATTTATACCAACCGACCACCGGTGGTTAATACTAAATATACCACCGCCACCGGGGTTGTGTAACAAAAAATTTATCCCACCGCCCCACCCAAGGTGTGTAACACTAAATATATCCCCGACCACCAGGTGTGTAACACTGAATATACCACCGACCACTAGGATGTATAAAACAAAATAATCCCCCGACCAGGTGTGTAACACTAAATATCCCCACTGACCACCAGGTGTGTAATAATAAAGATACCACCGCCCAAACCAGGGAATGAAACTAAATAAAAACCCCGGGGACCCCCGGGTGTGAAAACCCCAAAAATATACCAAACCGCCCCACTAGGTGTGTAATACTAAATATACCACAACCCCCCCGGGTTGTGTAACACTAAATTTCCCCCCGGGCCCCCAGGTGTGAAACCAAAAATTGGGCCCCTGACCACCGGGTTTGGTGTAAAAAAAAATTTTTCCCACTGACCACCGGGGGTGTATAACACTAAATATACCCCCCCGGCCCCCAGGTGTTTTTTAAACACTAAATTTTCCCCCCTGCCACCAGGTGTGTAATACTAAATATACCACCGACCACCAGGTGTGTAACACTGAATATACCACCGACCACCAGGTGTGTAATACTAAATATACCACTGACCACCAGGTGTGTAATTCTAAATATACCACCGACCACCAGGTGTGTAACACTAAATATGCCCCTGACCACTAAGTGTGTAATACTAAATATACCACCGACCATCAGGTGTGTAACACTAAATATACCACCGACCACCAGGTATGTAACACTAAATATATCCCCGACCACCAGGTGTGTAACACTGAATATACCACCGACCACTAGGTGTGTAATACTAAATTTTTCCAAAAGACCACCAGGTGTGTAACACTAAATATGCCCCCCCAAAACCAGGTGTGTAATACAAAAATTTACCACTAAAAACCCCCGGGGGGGTGTGAAACCCACTAAATTTTACCACCGACCACCAGGTGGGGCCCCCTTTGAGTATCCCACCGACCCCCAAGGTGTGTAATCTAAATATACCACTGCCACCAGATGTGTAATTCAAAAAAAATTTTCCCAAACCAAACCACCCAGGGTTAAAAAAATATGCCCCTGCCACTAAGGGCCTCGTTTCAAAAGGCTTTTTCAGAAGTATTTACTTGGGATTGCCGATCTTAAAAAAAGGGTTCCCTAAAATCAGTTAAAAAATCAGTTGCAAAATTTCACTAAGTGTGGCACGTATTTGTAATTTGGATTTCCAACGGATTAAACCCTTCTCCAATCTTGTAGGTGGTAAAAATCCGCCCGGGAAAAAATTTGACATTTTAAATTTTTTTTTCCGCCCCGGATTGCCTTTTTTTCAACCCCGGGGGGGGCAATCCGGAAAAAAAATTTACGCGTCGGGGAAACGACAGCCGTATTTTCAAATTGAAATAATAAAAAAATTTGGGCCCTCTGACTTATTTCGGACGGATTGCCGACGGATTGCGACTGTAAATTTCCGTCGGCAAAAAACGGGGCCCAAAAATAAGCCTTTGTGAACGGGGCTAAGTGTGTAATACAAAATATACCCGCCCACCCAGGTGTGAAAACATTTAAATATACCACTGACCACCAGGGGGTTTTAAATAACCTAAATATACCCCCCACCACCCGGGGTTGTGTAACACAAAAAAAAACCCCCCGACCTTTCGGGTTTTGTGCAAAAACAAAATATGCCCCTGACCACCAGGTGTGTAACACTGAATATCCCACCGACCACTAGGTGTGTAATACTAAATATACCACAGACCACCAGGTGTGTAACACTGAATATCCCACCGACCACCAGGTGTGTAACACTAAATATGCCCCTGACCACCAGGTGTGTAATACTAAATATACCACCGACCACCAGGTGTGTAACACTAAATATACCACCGACCACCAGGTGTGTAATACTAAATATACCACCAAATACCGGTTTTTGGGAAAACACAAAAAATAGGCCTGACCCCCGGGGGTTGTAATACTAAAATATACCAAAAACCGGGACCCCCAGGTTTTTTAAACACTTGAATATACCCCCCCCAACCCTAATTTGGTGGTTACTAAATATACCACTTACCACCAGGTGTGTAATACTAAATATACCACTGACCACCAGGTGTGTAATACTAAATATACCACCGACCACCAGGTGTGTAACACTAAATATATCCCCGACCATCAGGTATGCAATACTAAATATGCCCCTGACCACCAGGTGTGTAACACTGAATATGCCCCTGACAACCAAGTGTGTGACACTGAATTTTTCCCAACAACTGGGGGTGGAATGTAGGGAACGGGGCCAGATATCTGGCGTCTTTCAGCCCACATCAGGGCGCTGCCCCGTTCGCATAAAATTTTTAAATCCCCCCCTACGCCAATTTCAGGGGGCATTAAATAGCGCAAGGGGCCCAATTTGTAATGCGTCCGATCTGGGAAAGGGGTTGCGGGGGCGGGGCGCACTAAAAACGGGAAAGAAAAGGGCTATAGTTTTTAAGGGCCCTTTCAAAAAAAAACGGTTTTGGGGCCGGGTTATGGCCCGGGGGTTTCCCGGACGCGGTTTTTTCCCGCGGCCAAACCCCCGGCCAATCACGCCTAGTTTTTTAAAACAGGGTTTTCCCTAGGGAAAAAACCGCGTTAATATTCACCCCTTCCTGGGGTTTAAACCGCGGCCAAACCGGGCGATGTGAAACTCTCCTGTAAATTCCTGACGGGGGGGTCCTCTGGGGTGGCACCCGCGGGGGTCCCTCCCGGCGGGCATCGCCGGGTTTTGGGCCCCCTGCTTTTAAATTTTGAATGGGGGCAAAACCCTTTGGGTTTAAGCCGTCCCCCTAACCCCCGCCCCTCCCCTCCCCCGGCGACCCGCCCCCCCCGCCCCCCCGGCCCCCCAAACCTCGTCGGGAGAGGCGATTTTTTCGGCACGGTTAAACGGGGTTCTGGCCGCCGGGGAGCAGCGGCGGGGAAGCCTTTGTAAAAAAACCCGCGGCCAAAAACCGTTTTTAAAAACGAGGCCTTATAGCTTCAAAAAGGCATTTTTTTGGGCCCGCTTTACTGTTTGGGAGCATTTTAGAGTTTTTTTAAAAGGGTTTTACCTCCCAAAATGCCGTAAAAGGGCGCAAGAAGCGCGGGTTTCATAAATCGGGCCCGGGCCTATACTAATAAAATTTGCATAAAATTTTGGTGTTTAAATCCCAAATTTCTTTAACATGTGGCCCCGGGTGTCTAAAACCCTGATATCCAACCCCCGGGGAGGGGTATGCCCCCGGGGTTTTAACCCTTTCGGTGAAAAAACCCAAAAAAAATTAACCCCTTTTCCCTTTTTTGATTTATTGCACCCAAATAACAAATTGGTTGGGGGAAAGAATTGCCCCCCAAACCCAAAAACCTTTGCCCCAGTTTTTAAAATTTGGCAAAACCGGACTTCCCGGGGGTTAACCAAAAACGTAAAAGCCCACCATTATAAAATTGGGGTTTTAAAAACCCACCGTTTTTAGTCTACCAAAACCCTATTTCATTGGGCTCCCTTTAACCCTTTGAACCCCAAGAATGGAGAATTTTGCGAAAGGGCAATAAATGTCCCTTACTTCCAAAATTCCCCACCATAAAACCCCAAAAAAAAATACCCAAAATTAAAAAACCAAAAAAGAAACAATAATGTTTTTAAAAAAAAAAATCTTTAAAAGGTTTAAAAATACAAATATCCCCCAATAAAAATAACCCCTTTAAAATTAAAAAAGAAAAAAACTAAAACCCCAATTTTACATTAAATCCCGGACAAAAATTTTTCCGAAACCCAAAAATTTAAAAATTTACTTTTTGGTGAAACCCCCCTTTATTGATATTCCCCCCCAAGAGCCACCCCCGCAAAAAGGGGGGTGGCTGGGGACTGTGGGGGAATAAAGATATTTTTGTTTGTTTCAAATTAAATAAATTGTTTTTCAAAATTAAACTTTTCTTTTTTTTTTTCAACCCCTACCCTATTACCCTTTTTAAAACATTTAGGTCCCTTACGAATGCCCTAATTTCCCTTTTAAATGCGAAACACACGGGCGATGCGCTTTGGGGAAACTTTAGACTCCTTTATGTGCGAACAAAAACCACTTTTCAAAACATTCAGGGGCGCATTATACACTGAAAATAAAGACGCGGTTAAATTCATTCAAAAGGGCCCCTTTTTCCCTTTCCCATACATTTCCCCCCCAAAGGGGGTTCAAATTTCGTTTCCCCCACCCCAAAAACCCCCCAAGGTTTTTTCAAATAATACATAAAAAAACCCCCCAAAACCCCACATTGCAAATTTTCCAAAACATCCCAAAACCCCATCACCAGGTTTTAAAAGGCAAAATTTAAAACCAGCACCTACCATTATAAAAAAATGACCAATCAGAGACCAAGCAGGAAATGTCTAGAGAGCAACAGCTGTCAGATTTTAGGAGGGAAGTTTGTGTGGGATGAGAAGAATAAAATTTTTTCTTTTTATTTGGACGGGGCACTTTTAAATGTGGAAAAAGGGGGTTTGGACACTTTTTAAAAGGAGCAGAGGGGTTTAATTTGCAGCCCTGGGCCCTAGGGGAAAATAGTGAAAGGGGCCCCTCAGTTTTCCATGGGCCATTTAGGGGGGGGTTCAAAAACGGCTTATTCAACCCGTAATTGGGGGAACTTTTTTTTCCGCCCAAAATTACGGCTTGAGTAGGGGGCCCGGGGGTTTGGTGCTCACCGGCCCATAGACATTTTTTTAAACCAGGGGCGCGAATCCCGCCGGGCGGAGGCTTAAACTTGAAGCTCCGGGGAAAAAAAGTAAAAGGGGGGCCCCCCAAATCTCCCCATGTGCCATTTACAATTTTGTTGCCCCTCCTTTTTGGGGGCAAAAAGGGCTTTTTGGGCCCCTCAGGTTTGTACCCCCCCCGGGGTAGGGGGACTGCTCGCCCTGCACCCCCGGGTTGTTTAGCCCATGCCCCCCGGGAAAAAATGTGATGTCACTTTCTCCCTGCCCGGGGGTATTGGCAAGGGTGGGGGAGGGGGAGGGGGGTATCCATATTTCTCTAGGGAAGAACTGTGGATTGGGTTAATGGCGGGCACGGTTTTTCCGGGCCGAAATTGCAGCGAAAGTAGGGGCGCAAAAATACGGTGGAATAATTGCCCCGGAAATAAGCCATGTGAAGGGCCCCCTTTAAAATTGTTTGGGGGCAAAGGGTTTTGGGGCCCCTCGGGGTTTCCCGGGGCCCCTGAAACGACTACCCTCTGCTTTCCCCTAAAAGCTAGGGGCCCCTGTTTTGGGGAAAATTTTTACTGGGGGGCCAAAAACATAATATTCCCTTCAGGGTATTCTTTTATTCCCTCTTTTAAAATTTTGGGGAAAAGCTTTTTTTTGAATCCCTTTTCCAAAAGTTTTTAATTTTAAAAGGAAACGGTTGAATTTTTAAAGGGTTGGCTCCAGGGCATGCGGGGAGTTTTTTATTTTCGAAAACAACTGAATTTAAATTTAAACCCTGCTTTGGGCATTTAAAAGAATCAAAAAATTTTCGCCAGCTGACTGGGTTTCCCCTTTATCCCCCATTCCTTTTTCCCAAACCCTTTTAAAAACCCCTTGGTTTTAAAACTTTTAATTTCTTTACTAGAAAAAAAAAACGTACAAACAGAAAAAAATTTGTTTTTGGTCACCTTTAAAGTTCCACCAGCGATTTTCAGTTTTCATGCCCTTGAAAGGGTTGATTTTGAAGGGTCATCTGGGGGGATTTAATGGCCGGGGTATTGGATTCCCAGTGATGAAAAATATATCGGGCCCACAAGGGATTTTCCCCTTAACCACTCCTCATTCGGGAATTTACATGGGCCTGGGGGCTGTCGGGGTCCGGGGGACCTCCTATGTAAGACATTATACAACTGTAATTAAAGGGAACAGTGACAAGCAAAATCCCCAGTTTTTTGTAGTTAAAAAAATTTTTAAAATTTTAATATTTTTAGATTTTTTAATGAGAAACAAAATTTTTCCAAATTTTTGGGAAGGATTCGGGAAGGTTTTGGAAAGTGCCCTTTTTCTAGGAAAGCACAAAAGCCCCCGAATTTTTTAAACCCTATATCAAATGGGTTTCGCCAAACCCAAATTCTAAAAGGGGGTTTTGGGGTTTCTTCCTCGGGTACCACATCTATCAGGGAAGGGGTCCTAAAAAATTTGTTATTTTTAGAAGGGAGAGCAATTCCAATTGAACAAAGCTCTCCATTCTTTTTCAAGGGGGTTTTTTAAGAAAAGGTGACCGCCTGTTCGACTGTGCTCTGAACTCCCATAGAACAGAATGGAGAGTTGTGTACAAGTGCGGCCAGCTCTCCATTCTGAGCCGACACTTTTGGGAGTCTTTTCCTGAGATAGGTGCAGGTCTCAGAGCTGGGTCTGCACCGTTCAGACTTTGATGACAGCCTATCTACAGTAAGGTCCATATATATTTGGACACTGACACAAATTTAGTTTTTTGTACCTGTTTACTGAAAAATATTCAAGTTATAGTTATATAATGGCAGGCGGAGAAGAAATATAGCCAGCTCCAACAGTGCCTGGCAGCGCACACAAGCCCGTTCACGCACCGGTCCAGAAGATGCCGTAGATCGTATGAAGTCCAGCAAAAACCAAATCCAATCCAATAAAACATGCAAAATTTGTTCAAAAAATGATGATAAAAACCGCACAATGATAGCAGCAGTAAGTAGTGACAGCCTAAAAAGACACAGGCAAAAAACTCTAACGCGTTTCGGGCAGCTCACATATTGCCCTTACTCATAGCGAACACAGTCTGCAAATGACATGCACTATATATATCCTCAATCACAGGTGCAAACCACATACTTAAACAATAAAATATAATACAATTTTGTCTAACATAGCCACTTACCACCTCAATACGAAAACTGTCAGTAAGATTCAGCATTTCGGAAGCCAGAAAATCATGCTTCCGGACATGCGCAGTACACCAATAGAGTGAAGTACTGGCAAAGCTACTGCGCAATCGCATTGAAGCAGCGCCATGCTTAAATGAAGATAGATACATCTATACACACAAAAATCAGTATAGTATATGATAAGTCTATAACTCAGCATCAATAAATGCAGAAAAATACAAATTAAAACAGTTATTTAAGTAACTATACAAAAATATTATTGGAGAAAACAGACAGAGGACCAAATCCTATAAAAGAGATCTATGACGGTGATATATTCTAATAATAACACATAATCTCATGTTTAAGATTAAGACCATTGGGAGCAGCAGTATTAAGCATAACGATCCAGTATGCCTCTCGATCTCTGAGACACCGTACAATATCCCCACCTCGATAGAGCTTATTAACTCTTTCAATGGCACAAATTGTGAGTGAACTATAATCATAACTGTGAGATTGGATAAAATGTTTGCTTAAACCCGACTTATTTCTGTTAGAGAGGGGATAAATGTAATTGACATGTTCTAAGAATCTAGTTTTTAATTTTCTTATTGTGCTACCAACGTAATGTAGGTTGCAGATAGAACACGAGGCCAAATACACGACATGGTGTGAATTACAGTTTAAAAACTGCTTAATCAAAAACTTTGTGCTACCTGATGTGTCAGAGAATTCCTTGCATTGGTTTGCAAAGGTACACGTGCGGCAAGAACGTAAGCCACACTTGAAAAAAACGTTGGCTTGTACCAGGGCCGGAACTACCGGGGCAGCAGCCGTAGCAGCTGCCATGGGGCGCGCGCTCGTCGGGGGCCCGGGGCAGCTGCTCCCACGTGTCCTTACCCGGTAGTTCAGCTCCTGCGCCCGTTGTATGGGGCAATAATCAGAGCTCCTGCAGCGCAGCCCCCCTCCTGTGCACAGCTCTCAGGACTGAAGTCTCAGCGGAGCTCAGTGAAGACGTGTGGGTCAGAGAGGAGGGGGGAGGTGAGCTCTCGGCACGGCAGTGTGCAGGAGCTCAGGAAACTGTTCTGTCTCGCTCCCTCCTCTGTGACCTGCTGTTTAGCAACACCATGCTGAGATGTGCCTGGAGATCAGGTACTTTTTTTGTGTAGGTATATGTGTGTATACATGGGTGTGTATGTGTCTGCATGGGTGTGCATATGTGTACATGAGTGTGTTTACATGGCTGTGCATGTGTGTATATGTCTGCATGTGTGTACATGGGTGTGTATGTGTACATGAGTGTGTTTACATGGCTGTGCGTGTGTGTACATGAGTGTGTACGTGTCTGCATGTGTGTGCATATGTGTACATGAATGTATTTACATGGGTGTGCATGTGTGTACATGAGTGTGTACATGTCTGCATGTGTGTACATGGCTGTGTTTACATGGGTGTCTGGCGTGTGTGGGATGTGTCTGATGTGTGACCTGCGTGTGCAGGATGTGACCGGCGTGTGCGGGATGTGACCGGTGAATGACCAGCGTGTGCGGAAAGTGTCTGGTGTACACTATTTTTTCCGTTATTCTTGACAGAACATGTGATAAGTTTTTTTTTTTTAGGAAGGGGGGGGGGGGGGGGAAAGGTTCGCTATTGGGCCCTGCCATTTCTAGTTAAGCCCCCTGGCTTGTACATTTAGATCTATAACAATTAGATGTCAAAGAGCTACCAAGTGTTTTTGCTCTGCAAGAGACAATCCGACAGCCATTCAAAAGATCGGAATCAAGCACATCATCCTCTCATAATATTGGCAAATACTTAAGTACTATGTATTTGATAGCATTAAACTGTTTAGTGTGATCAAGTACTAACATAGGTATTTTGGTTTGTGATCTAGATTTAATTTTAAATCTAAAATCGAATTTAATTTTAAGCAAATCGGATCTGTCCTTGCCCATAATCCTTTTTTTTAGCTCGTTCTAACAAGCCCCCTGGATAACCCTCTGGAAATCAGAATCATTGTTGCAATTGCATCTCGCGCGTGTGATTTCACCAATAGGGATAGATTTACGTGTAGCTTTTGTATGAAAACTGTTAAAGTGTAGAATCATGTTACCCGCAGTGGACTTCCTAAAAGTTTTAATAGGGATTATTAAATCCTGTAAGTGACAAATCCAAAAAGCTGATGGTATGATGATCAACAGTAAACGTGAATTTAAGGTTGAAAGGACTATTATTCATGTATGCAATGAAGGAGGATACGGCAGATACATCGCCTCTCCAAATAATTAGGAGGTCATCGATGTATCTGCCGTACCAGTCCAAGTAACATGAAAAAGGATTGTCTACTGAAAAGATATATATCTCTTCCCACCAGGACATCATCAGGTTAGCAAGTGACGGAGAGTATCTAATGGACATGGACATAAAGTCCAGACTTTCAGCTTTGATTTGAGACTATCCACATTAAAATTGGATGAAGGGCTTACAAGTTTCAGCTTCTTAACATAGGCCATCCTGATTTTAAATGGATGTTAAAGGGACCAAAGTAATTGGACAAATTAAATAATTGTAAGTAAAAAGTTAATTTCTAATACTTGGTTGAAAACCCTTTGTTGGCAATGACGGCCTGAAGTCTTGAGCTCATGGATGCTGTTTCCTACTTTTTAATGCTCTGCCTGGCCCTTAGTGCAGTGTCTTTCAGTTGCTGTTTGTAACTTTTCTATCTGAAGTTTAGTCTTTAACAAGTGAAATGCTGCTCAGTTGGGCATTCAAGAATATTCAAGAATATTCCACTTCTTTGCTTTCATAAACTCCTGGGTTGCTTTGGCTTTATGTTTTGGGTCATTGTCCATCTGTATTATGAAACACCGACCAATCAGTTTGGCTGCATTTGGCTGGACTTGAGCACATAGTATGTCTCTGAATACTCTCCAGGATGTAGGCGTATCAAGCTCTGAACATCCCATAGAGCACTGTTCAATCCAACATCTGTAAATGGAAGGGCACAACTGCTAACCCACCAAGAGATGGTCGTCCGCCTAAACTGACAAGACAAGATAAGCACTAATAAGAGTAGTAGCCAAGAGGTCCTGGATCACTCTGGAGATGCTGCTGAGATCCCTTATGGAAGAGTATCAAGAAGAAAGCCCTTTTTGAAACTCCCATTTACAGTTTGTAAAAAGCTATGTAGGAGACACAGCAAGCATGTGAAAGAAGGTGCTCTTGTCAGGTGAGACTAAACTTGAACTTTTTTTTTTTACCTAAATGCCAAATGCTGTGTGGAGAAAAGCCAACATTGCACAGCAAACTGAACACACCATCCCCATAAAGCATGGTAGGGGCAACATTATGCTGGGGGATACTTTACTTCAGCAGGGACTAAGAAGCTGGTCAGAGTTGATGGGATGGAGCTAAATACAGGGCCAAAGAAATAGTCCAGTATCCACTTTATTTGTACTGACAAAAGTCAGTTTACTTACTGTGTCCTGTGGTATTCACAGTGCTTCTTTTGTGCTGCATGGTGCATCAACTCTGTTTGGAGTACCCTGCTGCCTGCAGAGATGCTGGGGCTGAGAAGAAGCTGGAAGGCTTGAGTGTTGAGGCTCCAGATCCTTGTTTCTCCCTATGAGCTCCTCTTATTTTATCAGTCACCTCGCTGTGCCTTATCAGTTCTCCTGCTGTCTGAACTATTTCTCTGGCCACGTGGTCCCTTCTCTGCTGTATGCAGGGGGGAAGAAACTGAGTGACAGCAGTGTAATGACATCTCCTGGCTTCTCCTTCTTCTCCATTGTACACTGCCTAGCAATTACTCGCAGGGTATATATAATCATACTGCGGGCTAGATTTGGCCCACTGACCTGAGTTTGACAACCATGTTCTAGTTACTCTTGTACACAGTTTTTTAAGGAACTCTGCAGGGCAATTGTTCCAAACATCTTGGAGAAGTAGCCAATGGGTATAGCTCCTCAGATAATTCTGTTTCTTATTTATGTAATCCTAGACAGACTCAATGATGTTGAAATCTGTGGGGGTTATATCGTCACTTCCAGGGCTCCAAAGGTTGCTCAAAAAGGGTAATGTTCCTCACTGAGGAGAGGCAACATGAAGGTGTGTGGAGACTTATAAGCCATGAATGATCTACTAAAATTTAAACATATTCGAAAAAGGGCTCAAAAAAAGGGCACTTTTGTAATTTGCATTCTTTCCCAAAAGTCAATTTTGACCCAACAGAGGGGCCTTGAAAAAAGAATAGGATTTTAAAGAAAGCCGGTTACCTGCACAACATTTTTTTGGAGGGGTTTACCCCTCCCCCAAAACAAAAACAGGTTTCGGTTTACTGGGGGGAGGGGCCCTTTTTTAAAATTTTTTTTAAAATCTTATGAAGAAATTGGGAGGCGTAAGACTCAACACACTTTCATGGTTCCTCTCCCTAATGAGTAACATTATCCCTTTTGAGCAGCATTTACAGCATTTTACAAAACAGCCCCTCCCCAAAATTATTTAAAATTTCCCAACTACTCTGAAGCGGGCTTCGAAAGGATGGTAGGTTTGCCCTTCCAAACCTAGTAAATTTTTTCTTAGCTCCCCTGATAGGTTGGATATGACTTTTAAAGGAAATTGTCCCCAAATTGGGGGGGGCTGGAGCCCCTAGTTTCTTTTCCCCTTGAGTTTTTGATACAAACCGAAAAAACCCAGCAGCACTCTGAGCAAAACAAAGACAGATAAAAAAATTTATTTTAAAAAGAATATTTTAAAGTACTTTTTTTCTCCCTACTTTTATTTAAAAAATGAGAATCGGGGGGTTTTAAGGGGGACATGGGGGCTTTTTTTCACACGGCTTATTTGGCGGGTTTTTCCCGAGTTTTCCCCCGCCCAAAAACCCGTGCCCAAAAATGCCCCAAAAACCGCCCCAGGTCATTTAATTGTTTCCTGTGAAAAACCCTAGCGTAGTTCCCCAAAAGACGGGTTTATTCCAAGCTTCTTTGGAAGCACTGAAAAAGAAGGGGGTCATTTTCCATTCCCTTGAAGTTTTGGTTTTAGCGGGTTTTTTGGCCCCGGTTTTTTGGCGTGATTTTGTCCTGGCTTTTAAATTTTGTAGGGGTAAAAACCCTTTTGTTTGAAAACCCACCCAAAAACCCGACCCAAAAACCCCCCGAAAAAAAAGGCCTCTAAAGCTCTTCTGAAAAGCGGGGTTTCGGGAAATTTTTTGGAGCGGAAATGGCTCCGAAAAACCCCCGTCCAAAACCCGTCCAAAAAAGCCGTGTGAAAAAGCCCTTTTTCCAAACAGTTTCAGCTTTCTTGGTGTTTTTGGGGCCCCCATGTTTTTCCCAGGGTTTTTTTTTTTCCCCCAGCTATACTCGTTCTGAATAAAACCACCTAATGGTTGGGGGGGAGTGCACATTTATAGGCGGGCAGCCACTCCTCCTGCATATCTTTCCAAAAAAAGGGCCCACCATCATAAAAAAATTGTAAATAAACCTCAACCTGCATGCCCTAAAAATTTAGGGAAAATATTTTCCCAAAAAAGCCCATGAGAAAAGAGCTAGGACTCCTAGGCCAATAGGGGGGGGTTTTTTGGATTCCCAGCTCTTTACCTATGAGCCTTTTAGAGTATATCTAAATTTCAGTAAAGCGGTCAAGGCATATAAGTCTCCACACACTTACGGGTTTCCCCTCTTCCAAAATGGGGAAAACATTCCCTTTTTGACCCAAAATTTTAACCCCTCTCAGCCTGCCAAACAGTAATCTACTCTGCACTGTCGAGGGGCAAAAATGCTTTTAAAAAAGCTGGGCTACAGGGTGAAAACTGGTATGGGAAAATTAAATTCCCAAATTACATTTTCATCTAAACGGAAAAGGGCCCCCTTGTCGTGTTTTGGGGTTTTGGGTCTTCACATTTTTTAAAAGAAAAATAGGGCCCAAAAGTCTCAGATTTTCATTCAATATGCACCAAATGCACCAAAGAAAAAATTCCATTTAAATTTGTCATTAATCTGTCTCTTAGCATCTGTTATTATTATAATTTATTTAAAAGCGCAATTAGTTCCAGGGCGCTGTACATTCAAAGGGCGTTATATATATAACATATGTCAAACAAAGTACAATGGTGACGATAAATGACTAACAACTGCTACAGAGAGTGAGAGGACTCTGCCCGCGAAGGCTTACAATCTACAAGGGAGAAGGTAAGAGAAAGAAGGTGGGGGTGCAGTGGTAACAGGGTTATGGTAGGTTATAGGCTATCCTGAAGAGATGGCTTCTGAGGCTAGTGAGGGTGGAGGAGGGCATGATGTATTGGGGTAGTGAGTTCCAGAGTATGGGGCAAGCAGAATGATGTTGGTTTGTTTCTGTGTGCTTGGATCTCTATTGCAGCCATGTCAGTGTGCACCGGCACCATTTATTTTTAAAATTTTTGGAGATGCTGACTGTTTTTGTCTTTGTGTTTGATACATATACTAGAACCCCTTTAATTTTCAATGATATTCTAATTTTTTGAGATGCACTAGTATACGGCAGGATTCCAAAGGCAAAAGGTGGTCACAGCAATTATCAATTTAATCGTGACTTTTCATTTGTTCATTCACTTTTGTTAATACAAATAAACTAAAAACACTTCTATTTTTGGAAGCATTCTTACTTTGCAGCATTTTTTTCCCCACACCTGCCTAACACGTTTGCACAGTACTTTAGTACAATGTCTAGAACTTTCCCAAAAGTGTGGTGTTTCCATTTAAGGGGTTGTCTCACCATGCTGTTTCACAAAGCCCCATCCAGCTTCAGGCTCCCACTTCCTGTTCAGGCTGTGGGCGGTTCTACAGCAGTGATTGGCATATCAGCTCTGCTGTTGCTAGCTGACTCTGTTAAAGGGACATTGGTGATGGAGGGGTCTAAACAGTAAGGCAGAGGGCTATAGAGCTCTAAAGGATTAAAGCTTGTCAGTAAGAAAGATAAACAAGTTCCTGTGCTGCTGAAATAGACACAGCAGGAGTGCATACCTCCTGACCAGCGCTGCTAGAGCCTATTAGAGCAGTGAGAGGTGGCTGGTAACCTAGGCTTGGGTATATTACCCTACTGACCAGCGCTGCTAGAGCCTATTCGAGCAGTGGGAGGTGGCTGGTAACCTAGGCTTGGGTATATTACCATCCTGACCAGTGCTGCTAGAGCCTATTAGAGCAGTGGGAGGTGGCTGGTAACCTAGGCTTGCGTACATTACCATCCTGACAAGCGCTGCTAGAGCCTATTAGAGCAGTGGGAGGTGGCTGGTAACCTAGGCTTGCGTACATCCATCTGACCATGCTGCTAGCCTTTAGACAGTGGGAGGTGGCTGGTAACCTAGGCTTGGGTATATTACCATCCTGACCAGCGCTGCTAGAGCCTATTAGAGCAGTGAGAGGTGGCTGGTAACCTAGGGAAGCTTGTGTACAAAAGCAGGGGATAAGAACTGCTCTAACTCTGAAGGGAAGCAAAATCAAAACAGCAATGTATTTGGTAATAATCTTTATTTACCTTTGCCTTCATGTTGAAAGCTAATCAATGAATTTGAAAATCCCTTTAAGATAAGTTGATAAGCATAGTCCTTCATCCACCAGATCTGCTAATTATCTCCTTTTCCAAGAAGCTAAATTTCCGAATGATGCTCCTTCACAATGTGAATAGCTTCGTTCTAACATTCCCTTTAACAGTCCCCTAAACCCCCCATTAATCAGCAAGTACAATAACAATTACCATTTGTCAGATCGGAAAGGAAGCGTCATTAAGGCCGCCATCATTTTAATTAATAATCACAATTATCTCTGGTATGTGAAGACATTTCGAGCGCTCCAGATGTCCTCCAGCAGCACACGCATTGTCATTGCTACGGCTGGAGGAATGGCTGGAGCAGGAGCGCTGGAAGACTTTTGTTTGTCCTGGATATTATTACGAACCACAATGAAAAGACTGTGAAAAGTAAAGAATAGACGGCTCAGCCGCCTTTCACGAAGGATCCTATTGTGCCGGCGCTGGTTCTGTGGTCTGGTGACATTTTTCATTTCTAGAAAAAGCTGTCAAGTTACAGGAGATAAGATCTTCTCAATAGGATCCTTCAGCAGATTGTGCGGAGGGGGAACGGGTTGTCTCTTGTCACTAGAATCCGAAAATAATAAAGACTACGCTTCACGAAGGAAACGAAAGACAAAAAGATGATTGACAGAGACAACGCGGCTGCTAGTTTATTCAATCCAGCGTGATTGGTAGAAAAGGGATGTTATACTGTGAGGGATCAGGCAGCAAGATACAATGTAATATAACATTTAGAAGATTTTGATGAAATTAATTGAAATTTTTGGAAGCTTTCCCAAATAATATATATGTGTTGTAATGGTTCGGTGGATTCGCTAGACCACCGCAAGCGATGATAGTTAAGCCACGCCAGGGAGCGGAGTCTAAGTAGCCCCCGGTTTTCACCAGAGCCCGTCGCAAAGCGGGATGGACTTGCTGCGGCGCGAGGCTACCAGGTCGCTACCCCTGACGTGACTTGCTTGCGATGGTGGCCTGGGTAATGCGTGGTACAGAGTCGTAATCCAGAAGAGTAGTCGGGGACAGGCAGGAGGGCAGGGCAGGCGGCAGAGGTTCGTGGTCAGAGACGGGCAGACGGTCAGGGCAGGTGGCAAACAGGCAAGGTCAGGAAACGTAGCGGAACAGACTGGTACACGGGTAATCAGACAGGACTTCCAACACTCTCAAGACTTGCTAACGCACGCCAACGAACTGGCAGCGAGTGTTGGGGGCATGCACAATAAATAGGGTCAGCGGCAGGCGATGGCCAATTACCGGCACGCTAGCCCTTTAAATCCAGACCAGTCGTCGCGCGCGCCCTAAGCAGCGGGTACGCGCCCCGCGGCTGTCAGAGACAGATGGAGGAAGCACAGGAGCGGGGACTGGTGAGTACGGGGTTTCCTGGGCTAGGGCAGAAGGACAACGGTACCCGCACCGAACCCCGTAAGCGCAGGGGGACAGCCGTGGGGGGCCGCGGCGCCGAGCCTCGTGACATGTGTGTCTGTATATATACATACAGTACCCCATAAAAATCAGTACACCCCTCACGTTTTTATAAATATTGTATTATATCTTTTCATAGGACAACATTGAGGACATGACATTTTGATACAATGTAAAGTAGTCAGTGCACAGCTTGTATAACAGTGTATATTTGGTGTGCCCTTAAAAATAACTCAACACAGCTATCAATGTCTAAACAGCCCAGGGCCATCTTTTCCATTGGGCACACTAGGCAGTTACCCGGGGGCCCCCCAAGTCTAGGGGCCCTTAAGGGGTGACTGTTTGTCCTGGTAATCCAGAACATATGCCCTGGATTCCTAGGTTGGGGCTACATATGTAACTTCAGGTCCTTAGAACGTGCAAACAGTTAAAAACCATGTTGGAGTAGGGAGCCATCGGCTCCCTGTCCTTCGAATTAGTCTTGTAGGCCGCAGGCTTCCTACAATATGTCAGCAGCATGATGATGTAAGTGTGCTTGGCATGGTTAGAGGCCTGGCCTCATATGGTATCACATTTCAATATGGCTAGAGGCATGGAAAGGGCCCACTGCACTTCTATGCCCAGGGACCCATAATGTTATTAAGACGGCCCTGAAACAGACCGCAACACATGTGAGTACACTCAGGACTGGGACGACAGGCAGGGAAAGGTAGGCAACCTCCTAGAGCACCACTTCATCCCAGTCAAAAAAGGGGGCACAAGAAAGTATGAACTGGGCTGAATTTTTCATTGCGGAGGCCTATATGCCTATTTTACCAAGGACACGAGTCCTAATAATACCTCTAATCAAAAAATTGACAAATTGGACAAATGGAGAAACTGTGCCCAAAGTGTCAATATTTTGTGTGGCCACCATTATTTTCCAGCACTGCCTTAACTCTCTTGGGCATGGAGGTCACTAGAGCTTCACAGGTTGCAGCCACTCGAATCCTCTTCTCCATGATGACATCACGGAGCTGGTGAATGTTAGAGACCTTGCGCTCCTCCATCTTCCATTTAAGGATGCTCAACAGATGCTCAATAGGGTTTAGGTCTGGAGACATGCTTAGTCAGTCCAGCACCTTTACCCTAATTTCTTTAGCAATGCAGTGGTCGTCTTGGAGGTTTTTTTGGGGTCGTTATCATGTTGGAATTCTGTCCTGTGGCCCAGAAGGGAAGGGATGATGCTCTGCTTCATTATGTCACAGTACATGTTGGCATTAATGGTTCCCTCAATGAACTGTAGCTCCAAACCATTACACTCTGTCCTCCCTGCTTTATTGTAGGCAGGACACACTTGTCTTTGTACTCCACACCTGGTTGCTGCCACACATGCTTGACACCATCTGAACCAAAAAAGTATCAATTGGTCTTATCAGACCACAGGACATGGTTCCAGTATTCCATGTCCTTGATCAGCTTGTCTTCAGCAAACTGTTTGTGGGCTTTCTTGTGCATCATCTTTAGAAGCAGCTTCCTTCTGGGACGACAGCCATGCAGACTAATTTGATGCAGTGTGCGGCGTATGGCCTGTACACTGACAGGCTGACCTCCCACCCCAACTCCCATCTGTTTTGAAAAGACAATCTCTGGATATGAATCTGAGCACATGCAAACACCTTCTTCGGTTGACCATGGTAAGGCCTGTTCTCAGTGGAATCTGTCTTGTTAAACCACTGTATGCCACCGTGCTGCAGGTCAGTTTCGGGTGTTGGCAATCGTTTTATAGCCGAGGCCATCTTTATGTAGGACAACAATTCTTTTCAGATCCTCAGAGAGTTCTTTGCCATCAGGTGCCATGTTGAACTTCCAGTGACCAGTATGAGAATGTGAGAAATTACACCAAATTTAACACATCTGCTCCCTATTCACACCTGAGACCTTGTAGCACTAACGAGTGACATGACACCGTGGAGGGAAAATTGCAAATTGGGCATAATTTGTCCATTTCCACTTAGGGGTGTACTCACCTTTGCTGTCAGCAGTTTAAACATTGATGGCTGTGTGTTGAGTTATTTTGAGGGCACACCAAATTTACATTGTTATACAACTGTACACTGACTACTTTATATTGTATCAGAATACAATGTGTATAGAGAGAGAGATCTAGATATATAGTATATATAAAGAGCCCAGTCACCATACAATACAAAGGATATTGATTACCATAGCATTACATCTGGAGTAACCTACTTCTTTCACTTTATACACCTCAAAGTATTGCGCAAAGTCTTGTATCACCTTACTAATTGACTTATTATCTTCCATTGGAGAATGAGCATGCTTCTTCACGTGTACCTGTTTTATTGTGCAGGGAGGGGGAGGAGAGAGATGGAGATGTCTCCATCACCTATTGATTATTAGGGCCACATGTATGAAAACTGTCTGTCTAAAATTCTCTTTGTTGCCCAGAGCAACCAATCAGAGCGCCTCTTTAATTTCATATACAGTGGTGGCCAAAAGTATTGGCACCCCTGCAATTCTGTCAGATAATACTCAGTTTCTTCCTGAAAATGATTGCAATCACAAATTCTTTGGTATTATTATCTTCATTTAATTTGTCTTCAATGGAAAACCACAAAAAGAATTGTCATAAAGCCAAATTGGATATAATTCCACACCAAACATAAGAAAGGGGGTGGACAAAAGTATTGGCACTGTTTGAAAAATCATGTGATGCTTCTCTAATTTGTGTAGTTAACAGCACCTGTAACTTACCTGTGGCACCTAACAGGTGTTGGCAATAACTAAATCACACTTGCAGCCAGTTCATGGTGCCATGATTTTTTTTTGCTGTTTTAGTTTCCTGCCATTAGGTGGTGGGGCCCCATCTCATTTGGCTGTAGTGCCCTATAGATTATTATTATTATTTATTTTAAAGCGCCATTGATTCCAGAGCGCTGTACATTCGAGGGGGTTACATACATAACATAAGTCAAACGAGTACAATGATAAGTGATTAATGACAACTGGCACGACAGAGGGAGAGAGGACCCTATCTGCGAGGGCTTACAATCTACAAGGAGGGGGAACGAGACAAAAGGTGGGGTATAGATGCTAGTTATTACCCTGTACAATGTACCAATCTAGGCAATCCTCTGTGAACTATGCACAGAAGCATCCCAAACCTCCCCTACCTGTGACTCCAGCTCCTAACATATACTAAAGTTCTTTGCCATGAGAGCAGGACTAGTGCAGGAAGTGTTTTCTGATTCCAGGTGAATTTAAGCAAAATATTTTAATTCAATCAATAAGATCTTTAAAGGGTGAATATTAATATCTTAATAATATTAAAATTAAATATCTGCACTATACAATAATCAAACTTTAGAGCACAAGTGAATAAGAAAGTTAATAGGTTGCCATGACTTTTCATCTTGTGCTGTGAACTCTGCGGCAGGATCAGCCATCCTACTATCACTGAAAGGGGTTTTGCTTACGATGTAATGTTGACGTGGAATCCTCCAAAATGGGTATTTAATCACTTTTCTAAATATATGTGATTACAAAAAGTGAAGCTTGTGAAAGCTCAGCATTGCTCAGTCCCCTTATTTTCCCTGACAGTTTATATTAGACACGACCAGGACACTGACAGGTGCTGATCTGGCTGCACTTGCGTGTTTGCACTTCTTATCTGATGACAGGGAACATGAAGGAGCTTGCAAGGGGAGAAAGTGCAGTGTATGAGGTTGTCTGCTGTATTGAGAATCCACTGGTTGTAATGTAATTATTTGAGTAAACATTGCAGACACTCCCTTCTTCCTGGCTCTCTGCTCACCCCCCTCCCTCTCACCCCTGCAGCCGTTCATTACTCAGCATGCTTTGTTTGGAGGTGCTGGACTAAGTTAGTGCCTGCGGCGCCCTGCCTCTAAGGCCTTCCCTCCCGGTAACCCTCCCGCCACGAACCTCAAAGAGTGTGCCGCTCCGGAACGTCGCCGCTTCTCCCCACGGACTCTGAATAGACGGTCAGCGGTGTGGTGAGTCTCCCTGTCTCCAACTTAGTAAGGAGAGCCTGGTCTGCGGCAGCCGGTGAAGCCTGTGAAGCGCCGTTGGGACGGCTCCTCCTCCCGGCAGCCATACTGACACACAGCCCGCGCGGGAATAGCCTTCCCTGTAACCAGTCGCAGTGTTACACCCCACAGCAGAGAAAGCCTATGCAGAGTGCCCCTGCTGCAGCACCGGTGAATCTGCCTACCTGCGCCCGTGATCTGCCTCTCCTGTGTCCGTGAGTCCCGATCTGCGTGCATAGCCTGTGAAGCCCTGCTGTAACAGCGCATCCTCCTTGCAGCCATATTGCAGAGCGGTGAAAGGGCTGCAGGGACATATACAGCCCCAGCAGAGACCGTTGCAGAGCTGGCAATCCACTCCTGTGTTCAAAAATATGTTGGCAGCCCCTTACAGTTAATTGACAGACTGCCACAAACATCAAGATCCACTGACCTTCCGGGTCTTGTAAAAACATTTTTAAACATACTAATTAAAAAAACAAAAAAAAAAACAAAAAAAAAAAACCTGAGTGCCTCCATCACCTGCCCCGGCCAGAGTCCACCTCCATCACCTGTCCCGGCCAGAGTCCACCTCCATCACCTGTCCCGGCCAGAAAGCGCCTCCATCACCTGTCCAGCCAGAGGCGCCTCCACCACCTGTCCCGGCCAGAGAGCGCCTCCATCACCTGTCCGGCCAGAGACCGCCTCCATCACCTGTCCCGGCCAGAAAGCGCCTCCATCACCTGTCCCGGCCAGAGAGCGCCTCCACCACCTGTCCCGGCCAGAGAGCGCCTCCACCACCTGTCCCGGCCAGAGAGCGCCTCCATCACCTGTCCCGGCCAGAGAGCGCCTCCATCACCTGTCCCGGCCAGAGTCCGCCTCCATCACCTGTCCCAGCCAGAGACTGCCTCCATCACCTGTCCCAGCCAGAGACTGCCTCCACCAACTGTCCCAGCCAGAGAGCGCCTCCATCAACTGTCCCAGCCAGAGAGCGCCTCCATCAACCGTCCCAGCCAGAGAGCGCCTCCATCAACCGTCCCAGCCAGAGAGCGCCTCCATCAACCGTCCCAGCCAGAGAGCGCCTCCATCATCCGTCCCAGCCAGAGAGCGCCTCCATCGTGTGTCCCGGCCAGAGAGCGCCTCCATCGTCTGTCCCGGCCAGAGAGCGCCTCCATCGTCTGTCCCGGCCAGAGAGCGCCTCCATCGTCTGTCCCGGCCAGAGAGCGCCTCCACCACCTGTCCCGGCCAGAGAGCGCCTCCATCGTCTGTCCCAGCCAGAGAGCGCCTCCATAACCTGTCCCGGCCATAGAGCGCCTCCATCGTCTGTCCCGGCCAGAGAGCGCCTCCATCGTCTGTCCCGGCCAGAGAGCGCCTCCATCGTCTGTCCCGGCCAGAGAGCGCCTCCATCGTCTGTCCCGGCCAGAGAGCGCCTCCATCGTCTGTCCCGGCCAGAGAGCGCCTCCACCGACTGTCCCGGCCAGAGAGCGCCTCCACCGACTGTCCCGGCCAGAGAGCGCCTCCACCGACTGTCCCGGCCAGAGAGCGCCTCCACCGACTGTCCCGGCCAGAGAGCGCCTCCACCGACTGTCCCAGCCAGAGAGCGCCTCCACCAACTGTCCACCTGTGATCTAACACTATGCTCTTCTTTTCCCTCATCATTGCTATCTCCGCTCTCCTTACACTTACTGCTTATCCACAAACTCCCTCGCTGGACAACGAACTCTACATCTCCCCCTGCATTCTACCCTCTCACCTGTCTGCTGCCACCAACCTCTTCCTCACTGTTAATGCCCTCCGCACCAAACAAACCTCGCCAAACTACAGTCTATCCTACTGCCACCTACTCACCCTCTCACTGCTCCTTCTAGCCTCCGGGGACATATCCCCCAACCCAGGGCCCCCCCAGCACATTCCCACCATCGTCTCTACCTCCTCGAACAGACTCACCACTACTAATTCCGCTCATCCCTTCAACCCAAAATACACATCCTCTGTCCGTGATCCCCCCACCCCTCCCGGGTGCTCTCTGGAATGCGCGGTCTGTATGTAATAAACTTCCTACATACATGACTTGTTATCTCGCGCAACTTACTCTTCCTTGGTCGACTGAAACCGGCTGACCCCCTCTGACACAGTCTCCCCTGCCGCACTCTTTTTTAGCGGCCTCCAACTTTCCCATACTCCCCGCCCCGGTAAAACAAGCATGGAGGGTTGCCCGGCCT
The DNA here is from genome assembly GCA_025379985.1 of Phyllomedusa bahiana. Lineage (NCBI taxonomy): Eukaryota > Metazoa > Chordata > Amphibia > Anura > Hylidae > Phyllomedusa > Phyllomedusa bahiana. The sequence continues at coordinate 126,157 of JAODAL010000184.1, read as the reverse complement.
CCTACTTCGAACACCTGCACCTTTGTCCCAGCCCCACCTCTGCCTTCCCTCACATCTTCTCCTTTAAAGTGCACCTGTCCGCATCTAGCCCCCTGACCCAAGTGGCGGTTGTCTACGACCGCCGGGCCCTGCCACTGCCTTTTTTGACCATTTTGCTTCCTGGCTTCCCCACTTTCTTTCCACCGAAATCCCACTTCACCTGGGAGACTTCAACATCCCAATCGACACCCCCCACTCTGCTTCCCAACAAACTCCTCTCACTCTGCTCCTCCTTCGACCTCTCCCAGTGGACCTCAGGAGCCACTCACAAAGATGGACATACACTGGACCTCATCTTCACCCGCCTCTGCCCCTTTTCTGACTTCTCAAACTCCCCCCACCCCATATCTGACCACAACCTCCTTACCTTCTCTACTATCACCACCCCACCTGCTCCTCCTGTTTCATATCCAGTACGACCCCGCAGGAATCTACAAAACCTCAACCCTCACACACTCTCTGACTCTCTTGTACCTCTTTCCTCTATCTCCTCATTCAATGACCCAGACAAGGCCACCACTTTCTACAACCATACAATCACCACTGCCCTTGACTCAGTTGCTCCTCTCACACACAACAGAACCCGCAAAATCAACAGACAACCCGGGCACACAGACTCTACCAAACCGCTGAGGCGTGCTTCCAGAGCTGCCGAAGCCCCTGGAAGAAAACTCCCTCCACTGATGATTTTGCCTTTTACACACACTCACTGCAGACATTTAAGTCAGGCCCCCCGCCAGCCAAACAGGATATTTTCACCCCTCTTATTCCTCCCCGTCTCACAACCCCAGCAATTATTCAAAACCCTTCAACTCTCTTCTCCGTCCACTTACACTTTCTCCCCCATCCCTCCTTTCAGCAGATGACTTTGCCATTCACGTCCTCCAACAGATTAACCACATCAGAGAAAGCTTCAGCCCGCAGTCCCCACCACCCTCCCCTACCCTTGCAACCTGCTCTTCTGCCTTAACTTGCTTCGCCACAGTCACTCATGACAAGTCTCCTCTTAATGTCCAAATCCAACCTCACTACCTGTAGGGCTTGATCCACTGCCATCCCACCTCATTCCCAGACCTCAGTGCTTCTATCTTTCCCCGCCCTCACCCATCTCTTCAACCTATCGATAACCTCTGGCATCTTCCCTTCCACCCTTTAAACACGCTACTATCACTCCAATCTAAAAAAAACAACCTTGACCCTCTTCTCTGTCCAACTATCGCCCCCTCTCACTCCTCCATTTGCTTCCAAACTCCTGAAACAGCACGTCTTATCTTCAGCTGTCCTCCCACCTCTCCACAAACTCTCTTCTTGACCCGCTACAATCTGGTTTTCGACCCCACCATCTACCGAAAACCGCCCTAACCAAAGTCACTAATGACCTAGTAACTGCTAAAGCCTCATGCCACTACTCTGTGCTCCTCCTTTAGACTGTCCTCTGCCTTTGACACTGTCGACCATTCCCCCCTGCTACAAATCCTCTCCCTCCCTCGGCATCACAGACTTTGGCCCCTTTCCTGGATTTCCCCATACCTCAACTGATCGGATTTTCAGCGTCTCTCATTTCTCGCTCCAAACCCCTCCACCCGGCCTCTCTCTGTTGGGGTCCCACAAGGGTCAGTCTTGGGCCCACTACTCTTCTCTATCTACACTCTCGGCCTGGGTCAGTCATAGCCTCACACGGCTTTTTATTACCACCTATATGCAGACCGACACCCAACTTACATCTCCGGCCCAGATGTCACTTCTCTACTCTCCCGGATCCCTGATTGTCTGTCCTCCATTTCCTCCTTTTTTCTCCTCACGTCTCCTAAAACTAAACGTGGAGAAAACAGAACCATCATCTTTCCACCGTCCAACTCTACCCCTGCCCCTGATCTCTCTATTACAGTCAACGGCTCTACACTTTCACCGGTCCCACAAATCCGCTGTCTTGGGGTAATCCTAGATCCGCTCTATCTTTCAAACCACACATCCAAACCCTCGCCTCTGCCTGCCGCCTCCACCTGAAAAAAAAAACTCTCGCATCCGCTCATTCCTCAACTATGACACCCCCAAAAATTTTGGTCCATGCCCTTGTCATCTCCCGCCTAGACTACTGCAACATCCTTCCCTGTGGCCTCCCAGCTAGCACCCTCGCTCCCCTCCAATCCATCCTTAACTCTGCTGCCCGTCTTATCCACCTCTCTCCTCGCTACTCCTCTGCCTCTCCCCTCTGCCAATCCCTTCACTGGCTTCCCATTGCCCAGTGAAAATTTATTTCAAGCTTTCTAACCATGACATACAAGGCTCCTCCATGACCTCTCTCCTCCTTTCATCTCTGCCCAAATTTCCAGGTATCTCCCCTCACGCATCTCCGCTCCTCAAAGGAACCTTCTTCCTCTGCTCCCCTTATCAGCTCCCTTACAACAAACCCTCTCCAAGACTTCTCTCTTGCTTCCCCCACACTCTGCAACTTACTGCCCCACCACTTCCGTCTCTACACCACTCTCACCAACTTCAAAAGTAACCTGAAAACCCATTTCTTCAGGCTTGCCTACACCCTTCACTAAACTTGTCACTACTTCCCCTCATACATGTCTGCCCCCCCTCCTGTCTCTTTCCCCCTCCTTGTAGATTGTAAGCCCTCGCGGGTAGGGTCCTCTTCCTCTGTCGTGCCAATTGGTCATTGTTCATTTATCTTTGTACTCGTTTGGACTTATGTATTGTATGTAACCCCTCGATTGTACAGCGCCCTGGAATCAATGGCGCTTTAATATAAGTATTAAAAATAATAATAATAAAATATTCTCTCCTGAGCAGATAGGAGGTAAGGAACTCACTTCGTGGCAAAACCCCTTTAAGGGATAAAACATCTCTGTTACAAACAGGACCAGATTTCATCTACGAAGTAGCCCTGGCACTCAAACCCGAGCAGCCCAAATACAATATTGCTTCCATCCCCAATATCGTGAAGAAAATAGTGTCGCGCCATGCAGCAAATTTCATCTTATATGTCCCCACATCACTACCCCATTAAATATGTAATCCACACAACAGGAGTAAAATAAGAGTGGAAAAACACCTAATCACACTCTGACCCATACAATTAATTACAATATACACTGAACCCCCAAAATAATTACACATTGTAATTACTATAATTAATTATAATACCCACCATACTAAGGATATTTGGTGAGGGGGTTAATGTAAGGATCCTTGGTGATTGGGGCAGTGAGGGGGTTAATGGATGTATCCCTAGTGGAGAATAGTGAAAGAGTTAGTGCTATATTCCTGGTCAACTAGGGGACTGAAGGGGTTATTATAAGCTTCCCTGGTGGTCAAGGGCAGTATAAGGGGTTAAAGTAACAATCCGAGGTGATCTAGGGCAGAGAGGGGGTTAATGTGTAGATCCCTGGTGGAGGATAGAATGGATAGAGTTGTGTACCTGGTGGTTTAGGTGAATAAAGGGGTTAATGGAAGCATACTTGGTGGTCTTTGGCAGTGAGAGGGGTTGATGGGAGGATCTCTGGTGGTCTAGAACAGTGAAAGGATTAAAGTATCAATCTCTAGTGGTCTAGGCAGTGAGAGGGTTAATGTATAGAACCCCGGTGGAAAGTAAGGTGAGGGTTAGTGCTGTATACCTGGTTGTCTAAGACAGTGATCTGCTGACTTGCTCTGCCCAGTCATTACAGACAGCCCACTGACTGACATGGTCCACTATTAGGGCACATTACCCCTCTGGGCTTGACTATAAAGCTAGGACAGATAATACAAGATCTAACATTAAGGGCCACATGTATGAAAACTGTCTAGGTCTAAAACTCACATTGTTTCTCATTGCAAAGTATTGGCACCCCTGCAATTCTGTCAGATAATACTCAGTTTCTTCCTGAAAATGATTGCAATCACAAATTCTTTGGTATTAATATATTCATTTATTTTGCTTGCAATGAAAAAACACAAAACAGAATGAGACAAAAATCAAATCATTGATCATTTCACCCAAAACTTCAAAAATGGGCCGGACAAAAGTATTGGCACCCTCAGCCTAATACTTGGTAGCACAACCTTTAGCCAAGATAACTGCGACCATCCGCTCCCGGTAACCAGCAATGAGTTTCTTACAATGCTCTGCTGGAATTTTAGACCATTCTTCTTTGGCAAACTGCTCCGGGTCCCTGAGATTTGGAGGGTGCCTTCTCCAAAGGGGCCATTTTGGATCTCTCCACAGGTGTTCTATGGGATTCAGGTCTGGACTCATTGCTCCCACTTTAGAAGTCTCCAGTGCTTGCTCTCAAACCATTTTATAGTGTTTTTTGAAGTGTGTTTTGGGTCATTTTCCTGCTGGAAGACCATGCCCTCTGAGGGAGACCCAGCTTTCTCACACTGGGCCCTACATTATGCTGCAAAATTGTTGGTAGTTTCAGACTTCTAATGCCATGCACCGGTCAAGCAGTCCAGTGCCAGAGGCAGCAAAGCAACCCCAAAACATCAGGGAACCTCCGCCATGTTTGACTGCAGGGACCGTGTTCTTTTCTTTGAATGCTTCTTTTTTTTTTTTTTACCTGTAAACTCTATGTTGATGCTTTTCCCAAAAAGCTCTACTTTTGTCTCATCTGACCAGAGAACATTCTTCCAAAACGTTTTTAGGCTTTCTCAGGTAAGTTTGGGCAAACTCCAGCCTGGCTTTTTTATGTCTCGGGGTAAGAGTGGGGTCTTCCCGGGTATCCCACCATACAGTCCCTTTTCATTTTAGCGCCGAGGATAGTACGGTTGACACTGTTGTTACCTCGGACTGCAGGGCAGCTTGAACTTGTTTGGATGTTAGTCGAGGTTTCTTTATCCACCATCCGCACAATCTTGCGTTTTAAATCTCTTGTCAATTTTTTTTTTCCGTCCACATCTAGGGGGGTTAGCCACAGTGCCATGGGCTTTACATCTAGGGAGGTTAGCCACAGTGCATGGGCTTTACATCTAGGGAGGTTAGCCACAGTGCCATGGGCTTTAATTTTAGGGGGTTAGCCACAGTTTCCATGGGCTTTACATCTAGGGAGGTTAGCCACAGTTTCCATGGGGCTTTGCATTAGGGGGTTAGCCCAGTTTCCATGGGTTTACATCTAGGGAGGTTAGCCACAGTGCCATGGGCGCCGTCCAATCTAGGGAGGTTAGCCACAGTTGCCATGGGCTTTACATCTAGGGAGGTTAGCCACAGTGCATTTGGGGTTTACATCTAGGGAGGTTAGCCACAGTGCCATGGGCTTTTACATTAGGGGGGGTTAGCCACAGTGCCATGGGCTTTGCATCTAGGGAGGTTAGCCACAGTGCCATGGGCTTTACACTTCTTGATGACATGCGCATGGTAGACACAGGAACATTCAGGTTCTTTGGAGATAGACTTGTAGCCTTGAGATTGCTCATGCTTCCTTCCCAAATTTTGGGTTCTCAAGTCCTCGAACAGTTCTTTGGTCTTCTTTCTTTTCTCCATGCTCAATGTGGTCCACACAAGGACACAGGACAGAGGTTCAGTCATCTTTAATCCATGTCAACTCACCTCTGCTAACCCTATTGTGTATGGGGTCATGCAGCAGACAGATGTCACAGAACCTCTGCTAACCCTACTGTGTATGGGGCCAGAGCAGACGGATGTCACTGCATCTCTGCTAACCCTACTGAGTATGGGGCCCTGGGGCAGACGAATGTCACTGCACCTCTGCTATCCCTACTGTGTATGGGGCCCCGGAGCAGACGGATGTCACAGCACCTCTGCTATCCCTACTGTGTATGGGGCCCCGGAGCAGACGAATATCACTGCACCTCTGCTAACCAGGCTGCATCAGCAGAAAAAGCTTCAATTTTTATGGCAGTATCAGACTAGGACCTCTGCTTATTGGCAAAAGGTTGTATTCTCTGATGGGTCACATTTTTGGCTTCATCAAATGGATGGACGTTGAGGTGTCATGCAAGAAACATCATAGATCAAACACTCTGCAACCCTTGCTGGAAGAGCACCATGCTGCTGGTGGTGGCAGTGTTATGGTCTGTAGAATGTTTTCTTGGCATTCTCTGGGCTACTCATCCATGTGGAAGGCACAATTTGGGTATGAATCATTTCTTGCAGATCACGTACTGTACCTCCATACATGTTGATTGTCTTTCCTGGGTCAGATGGAATCTTCTAGCAAGACAATGAGACATGTCCCACGGATAGAAATATCTGACATTGGTTGAAGAGCAGGGCCAAGACTTCCAAGTACTACCCTGTCACCTAATTCCCAATTGAACCCAATTGAGCATGTGTGGGACCCCGTCAATGGTGGTGTTGTCTCTATGGACCCTGCTGTTGGATGCAGTTGGCTCCAGATATTGGTGACAACCTACCAGGACCTTATTGAGTCACTCACTGCCTGTCTAGCTGCTGCCTATATTCCGCACGGAGGTTACTCTAGATGGTCATAATAATGTGACTCAGTTGTGTATATTAGTAAGTGACATAACATTTATGCAATGATTAAGCTTCATGTGCAGTAGAATAAACAGCCCTTTGTTGTGTTATTAGTTTCACTTTGTTCACCCGCCACTAATCAAACATTAATAAAATGTCATGTTAAATTGCAATGAACACATTACAGTACCCAATTACAGCCAGCAGATGGTGCTGTCCTCTACACTGGTGATATTTTGTGTTTCATGTACCGCCATCTAGTTGTTATCAGGCTATAGTGCATGTTAATTCTATCTAATAGTTTGCAATGATTCTTAGTTTGCAATCAAATTTCCTTTGTATCCACAAGACATATACAATTGTCTGCTTCCCTGCTGCTTACATTATTTTCTATCCATTATCTTAGTTGTCTTTGTTCTAGCCTGTGCAAACATTTTTAGGTGGTCCGCTTGTTTCAGAGATGTAACTTGAAGCTCCAGGACCCCAGTGCAAAAAGTGAAATTGGCCCCCCAGCCACCATGTGCCACTTACAATGCTGGTATCTCCTTATGTGGAAGGAGGGCTTTGGGGCCCCCTTTGGCTGCAGGGCCCGGTAGCGACTCCTTATAGCTACGCCCCTGCCTTGTTTCATTTACTTTGTGGAATGCAATTATAGTGCAGCTCCAGATTTGTAGTCTGGACATCCTTTTAGTAATCCCTGTCATTTCTTCAGTGTAAAATTTTTATTTCCCACTTGCTGCTTGGCTCATCTATCAAAATGATTTGCATGATAAAGGGGCTTCAGTGGGATTCTGAGAGCACCAGTGCGGGTCCATTATCACCAGATGGCCATCTGTTTCCTTTCTTAGCTCACTACAATCACTAAACAAAAATTTGGCGCGGTATTATTCCCATTGAGAGGACGGAAGCAAAACCAATAAAACCAACTATCAAAACCAAAACGAACAATGAAAACGTGTAATCTGCGTATAACAATGTGGATATTGGTATGTGCAGGCTCGGACTGGCCAACAGGGGACTAGGGCAAACTCCTGGTGGACCCCGGAGCATGGCAGACCTGGTGTTGTTTTTTAACTGCATATACATCCTCAGAAGAGCCCAATAAGCAGAGAAAAAAGTTAGGAGGCAGAGTATAGCAGGCATGTACAGTCATTTACATTAGCTGTGTGGTGGGCCCCTAAAATAAATTCCACCAATGGGCCCAGAAACAACTCAACTGGTGGGCCCCTAGAATCAACTCCACCGGTGGGTCCAAAAAAACCTCAGGTGGTAGGCCCTAGAATCAACTCCACCGGTGGGCCCAGAAACAACTCAGCTGGTGGGCACTAGAATCAACTCCACCGGTGGGCCCAGAAAAAACTCAGCTGGTGGGCCCCTAGAATCAACTCCATTGGTGGGATCAGAAACAACTCAGCTGGTGGGCCCCTAGAATCAACTCCACCGGTGGGCCCAAGTCTCAGACCGCGGTCACACTCGCTTCCGGTCCTGACTTACCTGCTCTCCAGCACCCCCTGCCATCGCTTGCTTTGCTCTAACACTCAGCCAGCTGTCTGCTTGTGGCTGGCCTCTATCAGGCACGGACACACCAGCTGTCTGATTTAAAGGGCCAGCATGCGCCACCCAACTTTCCTAAACCAATCAAACCTGGTCATTAGACTTCCAGTTCCGGCGCCGGCGCATGAAGACGCGGTGAGGATCGGCTCCCCGCGCCCGCCGGCTTTTAGAGCGACACTAGCTGTGTCAAACAGCGCAGACCTGCCGACCATAGCGGGAACAGCCCGCCCGAACACCTGGGCACACTGCCCGGCACGGACCGCTCACACCGCGGACTCCTCCTTCCCGCTCCGACTCACCCGCCGCGGGACACGTGACGCTCCGGGGCCTGCTTGCTTCCTAAAGTGGGGCAGCCTAGAAGCGGCGCGCACCAGCAGCAGCAGGAAGACGTCTCCCTCGGATGTCACGCTGGAACTGGGGTAAGGAGTTCTCCCCTGCCCCAGAATAACCCCAGAGGACTGATAAACTCCCGGAGGGGGGGCTCAGGATACGGCCGGCTGGCCGCGTGACGGCATTAACCCCGGGCTGCCTGCACATATTCTACCCGGAACAAACAGCCTGTCTGCAGAAGAAGGGCCCTCTAGAGCTGTCCTGCCACACAAAAACAAGGGGACGCTGACTGGGGGCGACCCGCGCCGGGCCTTCTCCTAATACTCGCGCAGTGGACACGCCTGGCGTCCAGAGGGGCTACAAACCCCCCCACGTCCTGTCTGTTATACTCCCTAATGGAGACATACCTCCTACGTAGTGCCCAGAAGACCGGAGCACCACGAGATCAGCCACAGGCTATACCTAAAATGGCCTCCACCAGCCACGTGCAGGTTTTGGGGATGGGGAGGGCTGTCTGTATGGACTGCACCCAAGAGTTGTCTCCATCATTTTTCTTAGCTGAAGGGACGTGGAGTATCACAGGGGTCTTTTTCGACTGTTTTGAGATGTAACTTCCTTTATGATTGTTCATAGGCCAATCTAGAAAACTCTAGAAAATTCTAGCAGCTTAAAGGTTTTGCCGGTGGGGGAGGGGGGTACTGTCTCTCACTTAGAAAGGGTGTTTCATGCTGAAGGAAAAAAGGAAGTCCTTTCAACGCTTTGAAGGCGGTGCATGTAACAGCCCTCCTTTCAGCGTCATTTTACATTTCTGCGGTTGACAAATATTTGCATGCCTGGGGGGGGGGGGGGGGGGGGGGGGGGGGGGGGGGGGGGGGGGGGGGCGGGGGGGGGGGGGGGGGGGTTTATTGCCAGTTTTACTATTTGTGTTAAATTTGTGTCAGTCCTACTCATCCATCTTCATGCTCTAATTTGATGCCGTCCAATGATCTGCCAAAAATTTTTTTGAGTCCACCTCACACCTGACATATTAAATCCAACTTCCGCAGCACTCCCACATAGGATACACCTTTACACCATGCGGATCAACTCTTTGAACATAAAGGGGCGTCCGTTCCCGACGAATAGAAACGGATGAAGGTGATTCCGGAATCTATAGAGACTTCGCCCGATGTGGGTTCTCCTACAGGAATCGCACTTGCAGGCTGATACATTAAGCGGTTGGAGAAGCTGTTGTGGGTCACCGCCTTTGGCTCCGGCCGTCTAACGTGTGGCAAGGCAAGGGGTTTTCACCGCTCATCCATAAAAATTTCTCTTTTGAGCTGGTCTCCAACGAACACGGCACTGAGGTAAGAGTCTCGCACTTAGTAAACAAGTGGGGAGAAATGTGACCTAGCATCTTAATATCTATGGACCCAATGGTCAGAACCGGGTAGTTATTTCAGGGAGTTAGCGGAGAGGATTTTGCGATCAAATAATCAATGCCAAATAATTTGAGAGACATGAATGCGGACTTAGACCAGCTTGAGGATAGGAGGGAGGTGCCAACTTCCCCAAGCAGGCAGAAAAGTCATTTCCAATCTGAAAAGGGAGTTTACCCGTCCGCCTCTTGGATACCATAATCTCCACTTCCACGACTGTTTGGAGGAGCGGGAATCCTGATGAGCGGGATTTTCACCCTATTACTTCCCCGGTTCCACCCTTCGTGGTCTAGGTTGGACTCATCTTCTTGGATCTACACCCTCCAAACTAGAATTGAAAGTGCCAGAATTTTGACCATGGTCATCACTGATCACCTATTCCCCCAAGTCTCTGTGATATGAATGGAATTCTTCCGAGAGGGTTCAGAACTTTAATTGGAAAGTTTCCTTCTTATCTGCAAAAACGGATACTTTTGCTCGAGATTGGTCAGGGGGTTGGTGGATGACCTATCTTCTGACACCAGGTCTCACCGGGAAGATCCCTCACTCTAATGGGCGACTGCAAAAGCTGCTTAGAGCAGGGTTTTTAGCCGTATACCTCCGTTTATATAACACAACTGAAAAGGAGCCTATTTGAACCCGCCTCAGAAAAGGTTAGGGAACCTATAAGACCTTCCTTGGGGATATCTCTGACAAAACCCAACGGGAATGGGAACAGCCAGCGGGAGTTTGACCTTTGGGGATCATAGAGAGTAAACTACATAGGTCACACATTACCCTCCACACTCTTCAGAACGGAAACAAATCCGGGAAACTTCTTTCCCGGTACTGAAAGGGGCCTACAAACCTGCACAACATTCAAGCTCATCCGCACACCGGAAGGTACCATTACACTGTTCCGGCTAGGATTAATCGACACACTTCAGCACAATTTTAAGCACACTGTACTCATCAGAGGGTCAATTTCAAGCAGAGGGATGGACGGCGATTTCCTCTCCAAAGTCCAATTTGCCGCCTTTCCAGATCTACAGAGGGAGGAACTGAATGCGAACAACAACTGAGGAGGAGGTCAAGAGATGGCTATTCGCCACTTGAAGGCAGGCAAGGCCCCGGGACCTGGATGGGTTCTCCGGGGAGTATACAAGGATTCTGAGTGATCATGATCACCCCCATCCTCACCGACTACTTAACTCTAAACTGCATAATGAGCCTGTTCGCCCAGAACAAAAAACGCATACATTAAAATTATTCCAAAGAAAGGGAAAGACCCCTGCTTCCTGCTTCATATAGACCCATAATCCCTCATAGACGATTGACCAGAAGATCCGACAAAGATATTGCTGATCTCTCGCGTGTTTATATGCCACACTTGATGGAACCCTCCCCAAAAGGCTTCATCAAGGGAAGAGCTGCGGTTGGCAGACATCATGAAAGTGCTGTGCATTATTGGAAAGAGTCCGACACAAACCATTTCCAGGGAAGAGGCCTTCCTGGTGGCCTTAGATGCAGAAAAGGGCCTTTGATAATGTGCGATGTTAACTGGCTTTGGTTTGTCCTGGAACCATGGGAATAACAGGGACGTTTAGGTCTGTCCTCCTCGGCCTTTACTCACTCCCCAATGGCCCAAATTCATACCCCGGGTTTTCCTTTCCCCAAAAATCCCCTTCATAAAGGGGACAAGACAGGGATTTCCGCTTTCTCCCTTACTTTTTAATTTTAGATCCCTTATAACCCTTGGCACGTGTACTTGAGGATTCTGAACCTCTTCTCGGGATCCGGAATATGAGACAAAGAGTGAAGACTGCTTTGTTTGCGAATCGATCCATACTATTCATGTCCTGCTCCCTGACTCATCTCTCTTCCATAACTGTGGAGTTGCTCATATTTCGGCAGGGCTATCAATCACTGTACAAAGTAAACGGTCCAAGAAGTGAATTGTAGAAATTTGGCCCGAAGCTATCACAGTCCCAGTGGCGACACATGGGAATCAGACATACCGGCTCTCGGGCTCAGGAACACATCTCCTATTTTTGTATCAAGGTGGGTAGGACTTCCGAACTCGATGTATAATTAAACGTAATCCCCTCTTATAAATAAAATGCTCCCAGGACCTGAACGGTTGGACCTCACTGCCACTGTCCACTTGCCGGAGATGTCATGCCATAAAAATGGTCCCCTGCTTCCCACAGCTGCTACACCGCCCTACAGACCCTCCTCCCATTCCTGCACAAAACAAACCCGACATCGACCACATTAACTATGCTTCTCCAGATTTATAATTGGCAGGGAAAAAACCCGTATTGCGCTACATAAACTAATCCTGGCCATTTGGCAGTGTCTGAATCTCCCGTAATAGGGGTTAAAACCTGGCTGTTTGACCCCGTCACATGCTAGAACTGAATGGGGTCTCATCCCATCTTCTCGAATTGGAATTCGAAATAAAGAGTTAATGCGCCTTGCCACCCACTAGGGCCTTGTCCATACTAAATATCCCTAAGTTGCCCTCTTCTTGAATACATTGTCCCCCTGTTTCCGAGACACCATAATGGCATGGAAGGAGCTGAGGAAAACGCTTTAGCCATTCCTTCGCTCTCTCCAAGGACATTGCCCATTTTGGGACCCTGAACCCCGAGTTTTCCTCCGCTGGGTCAGAGGCAATCCCGATGTTTTAGGAAGTTTGGAGGGAGGCGGGTCTGTCCAAACGCGGGACAGCTAATGCAAGCGAGTTCTCGGAGATGGCTAAAGCCCTCCGGAGATGCTCCGGAGGTTTCTCCTTACCCAAATCAACAGCTTTTGCTGCCCTATCAGCTCTTCTATTTCTGTAAAGGGAGACTTAAGAGTATGTCCCAAGGAAAAACCCATTCCTAAGATTTTTGACATCTTTTGTCACCACGTCCTCACAGGGAGACAATTGTCTACGAGGCTCTATGCTGACATGAGAGGGAGAGCAGGAAACGGGTAGCTTTCTCAGCAGGCATTCACTACTGGAGCCGGCCGATTGGGTAATGCCAATCCCAGATTTGATTCCAGAGATGGTATGTGGTGAGCATTACGGAAACACATCATCTGCGAGACCTGGCGGGAAACGTTACTTCAAGATAATACATAACGCCATATATGCTCTTCAATCTCCCCCTCTCCTCATAACTTCCCCGAGAGATTGCAGGCACTGCCGCTAAATGCGGCACCACATAAAAGGAACCTATGGCACGGTCTGTGGAATGGCATCTATACACAATCCTACTGGACTCTGTCCTTCCAGTATATTCAGCTTCACTTTCGGGGGTCCCACCTAGAAGAAGGCATTAATGAAGCTCCTGATTTCCACTGCCCTAGGCCACCGGATGCGGATGAGGAGAGGGTTCTGAAGGAGTCAGTCCACTCCTCCACCGGTTTTCCGGGAATAAATCCATAATTGCTCTTTTGCAGTGAAACTAAGTCTCTTACAGTTATTTGGCTGAAGTCCACTCCCCTCCAATCTCCGGGTCAAAATAGTGCACTGGATGATTATCTTAATAGCGGAACAGACTGTAAGACAGAGAGGCTTAAGAGATCCGAACCCCAGGGTTCATCAGACCGTTGGAGAACCTTTCATAGAATCGCATTAATCCGACAGGGAGATAAAGCCGTTATGCAGAGGTTCATATATACCGATTTGGTACTGTAGGGAGGGAATGTTGGCAACACTGAGGAGTAATTTCAGGTCTGAGGAACTATGGACTTCAGTATGAGTTTCCATTAAAGCCCATACGGGAGCGCGTGGAGAAGAAGGATGAGGTGACACAGTTTGCACTTTGGTAGGTTGATATTTTGGGTTTAATTTAATTCTTGTATACCCTTGTAAATTTGATGTTTTCTCTGTATGTATTATCTACAATTCCCAGCACAGGCCCGGAGATTATACATATATCGTGATATTGACCACTATTACAATGTTCAAATATGTGTTTATTGTTTAAATGTTTGAAAATGCAATAAAATTTGTTTAAAAAAAAAAAAAAAACCTGGTCATTGGCTATTTCAGGACACCTCACCCTGCGCTCCACGCCCGTGCGTGTCTGCCATCTCTGTGCGTTAATTCTGATTGTTCTCATTATTGACCTTCTGCTACGTTCCTGACCTTGCCTTGTTTGCCGCCTGTCCTGACCTTACGCCTGAACCTGACCTCGCTAGTACGCTGCCAGCCCTGACCATCTGCCTGTTTCTGACTATGACTCTGCCTCACGCTCTGGTACGTTGAAAGACCACGTGTGGGCTGGCCCCTTGAGGACCTTTGTCACGGGTAGCGACCTGGGAATCTTTGCACGGCGGGCTCTGGTGAATATTGGGGGGCTCCTTAGACTTAGGTTACTCCAATTCCCAACAGTGACCTAGAAGATCCACGTCCTGTCTCTGGTGAGTCTGACCATGATACTACGTGGATTTCAAACGAACATGATCCAGCACTAATAAAATGTAAAAAATATATTAGTTGTCCATTTAAAATACAAAGGAAACAGACAATGCGCTGACGCGTTTCCGGTTAAAACAACCCTTATTCGTAGCACCGAAAATGCGTCAGCGGATTGCCTGTTTCGTTTGTACTTTAAATGGACACTTTATACATTTTTTTATTTTATTGGTGCTGGATCATGTTCATTTGAAATCCTTGTGCATCACCAGCAGCCTTCTGGTTCTTACGTGCACCCTTGCAGGTTATCCCGAACATACAATACCAGGTGAGCTGGCTGAACTCCATTTGTGATACTACATAGTGGGGGCCCATTACATTCTGAAGTGGAGCCCAATGAATTCTAGATGTTGAAATTACTTTCCAGCAGGAGATTGTTAGGAAGGCGCAAAAGGAGTTTTCTCCTCTTATAAAGTGATGGTCAATTAGTAGGATACGCCAACACTTAGGGCGACATGTCACATTATGGCTGTGCCTTTTTTGGTGTATTTTGCACCAAAAACCTGTTGACGCCCTATTCTCTAGTATACCAAAACTAGGCGCATTATACACCAGGCATGACATATTTGAAGGTGCCTAAAGTAGGCGTATCAAATATGCTAGGTTCATTCATTCAGATGCACTATACACTCATTTAACGCACCTTAAAACTGGTGTGGCGACACTTGTTTTCTGACGTGTCGCCCTTAGGCCCCGTTCACACGGCTTATTTGCCGACGGATTGGCGCCGTATTCATTACGGTAATCCACTGCTCTCATAGAGAACAGTGGATTCCGTCGCTCCTCCCCGCTCGGCGAATCCGCCGGGCGGGGAGAAAGTGACATGCACATTATCCAGTCTATGGGGCCGGCGGGGGGCGCCCGCCCCCGCCCGACGCCGCCCCCCCCTCCCCTTATATCACGCCGGATTTGCGAGCGCAATCCGGCTCGCAAATACGGCGTGAATAAGCCGTGTGAACACGGCCTTAATGTTCGGTGGTGACCTAAGCTCTGGGAGAATGAAGGGGCCGTAGAGGTAATATAGCACTATGATTCTTTGTAAATTTTAATTTTATCCAGGCCACTAGAGAACTGCCACCAAACCCATTCACACTGCTTTGCAGGCAAAAAAATGAGGGAGATGCAGTACTAGATTATCACTGTGGCCCATTCAACAGGGTCCCAGAGGTAAAACTTTCTTAACAATACAGTGCTACAGTGCTCCTTCAAGTTGCAATAGCCTCAGGATACAATATTTTCAACATATAATGGTCTTTCCTGGAACATTGTATGTTGAGTTTGTTTTCAACATACAGTGTCCTAAACACTGATCCAGCCAATTATCAAACATTTTAATCATAAAACCCCTGTATTAGTGAGGTTCATGCAGTGATTAGCGGTCCAGTAGTGCCTCTCTACAATACATTGCAGTACTACGTGTCCTGCACTGATCTTACATTGAGTAATGCAGTGCATGCAGTGATTGGAAGTCTAGTAGTGCCTCTCTACAGTACAGTGCAGTACTACATGTCCTTTACTACTCTTACATGTATTAGTGAGGTGCATGCAGTGATTGGTGATCTAGTAGCTCTGCTCTACAGTACAGTGTGGTACTACATGTCCTGTACTGCTCTTACATGTATTAGTGAGGTGCATGCAGTGATTGACAGTTTAGTTGCGCCTCTCTACAGTACAGTGCGGTACTACATGTCCTGTACTGCTCTTACATTAAATAATGCAGTGCATGCAGTGATTGGCAGTCTAGTAGCGCCTCTCTACAGTACAGTGCAGTACTACATATCCTGTACTGCTCTTACATGTATTAGTGAGGTGCAGGCAGTAATTAACGGTTTAGTAGTGCCTCTCTACAGTACAGTGCGGTACTACATGTCCTGTGCTGTTCTTACATGTGCCTGGATGAGCGGTTCCTTTGGCCACCATGTGAGTGCCCCATTTTCTTAATTTCTTGTACATTGGGTGACATGTATGTACGGGGCTGCGCTGGTAGTCTGGCTGCCTGTCAGCCCAAAACCTGGCACAGCCATGTTCTCTAGATTTATAATCAGATGCACTCCAAAAGTGGGCGCTGTATCGGGCGCCCGCGGGACGTAGTGATGCACCTGGTGGCGGGGGTGTTCTGGTGGCGTCTCACCACAACCATATGATTCTACACATTTATGATGGGAGGACGACAAAACTGGGTGCAATACTGCTGGAACAGGTAGACCAAGTTAAAAGTGGCTTACCTGTGCCTGAGTTTACGTTTTGGAGCTAGAAAGCGCCTAATCTATGACCCACAGTAGAACAGGTTCATAGATTCAGGTACATTCTACGCTACTATTGTGCGCAGAAAAAATTGTCGCCTGGGCGCCAAAATACATACATGTCGCCCATTATGTATAAAGTACATGACCCAAAGAAGCTCCGGTTTTAATTGTAGAAAGTGATTTCCAGGTTCCAGCAGCTCTTTCTGCTGTTATATACAAGGACTTGCTGTATCTGGTTTAGTTATCTATTATTTTGCATTATGATATTTTGCAGACTCTGAACCAATGACCAATTTTCCCTAGGCTTATGGTTCTAACATACAATGGTCATCCCAGAAACAATGAATATTGTATGTTAACGGTCCTCTGAATTCCAAATGAGCTTAGTGGGCAGCCATAGGCTTCTCTGCATCGTGTACTCGGAGCTGATTCAGAGGCACTGAGCAATTGACCTGAACGTTTCTTGCTAGAACAGTATTTAGTCACAACTTAAAATTAGAATTGACAAGCTGCGGGAAATATCCGTCTTTGATTTCCTGCTCAGATCAATACGACCATTTGTTGTATGATTTTATAAACAAATCTAATCAGTAAATGCACAGTTTATGTTACGCCGCAGCAGCACAGGACATTAAAAACGCGGGGCCGGCAGCCAGCATGGAGCGTCACAAGCTGTCACATCAGAGCAATGGAAAAAATAGCCCTGCTCATGACTTCAGTGAGTAGGAAACATACGTTCTCGTGTCCCATAATTCTGGGAAATGTCCATAGAGCGGTGGGGGATCTCTAGGGAAGAACAAGATCCTTCTCATGGAAAACACAGAATGAGTTCATTAACATATTTATCAATAAATTATAGTAGAAAGCTGTTCTATTCTATCCTTAAGGGTATGTTCTAATACGGGCGAGATGCGCGCCAAAATTACGGTTCTCATAGAGAACTATGGATTACGCCTCCTCTCCCCTCTCGTACAATACGATCATATTGTATGCGCGGGGAGATAAGTGACATGTCAATTACTTGCGGTGAATATGCGCCACGAGTAATGAATGTCAATGGGGCCGGCGGGCTGCCGGCCCCCCGCGCCGTGGGAGTACGCGCGTGTTAGCCCGAGCTCCCGAAAGTCAAGCCGCAGTTCATCGTGTGAACATACCCTAAGGAGGCCCTGTGACATCTCCTGACAGGTCTGTGTTAGTAAATACCTTTGTTCCCTATAACAATCCTTGAGCATCTTCTCTTATAACTTAGTGTTGTTCCTCTGTTATTCCTCCTAGAAATGTATTACTGAATCTGTCTGTGGCTGGGCGCTACCATTTTGTCATGATCTGGCACCGGAGACAGAAGGTGGATCCATTAGGTCACCTTTGGAGGGTTGACGTAACCTACGCCGGGGAGCATGGTCTAAGGGGCAACCGGTCTTCACCAGAGCCCACTGCAAGGTTGGTTGGTCTTTGTTGCGAGAAACCCTGATGTAGGTCCTTGCAGTGACGGCTAATGAGCCGGGTAGCACGGTGCAGGAGGGTGAGGCAAGAACATAGTCTGGGCATGAGCAATAGGTCAGGGCACGTGGAAGGCAAGGCGGGATGTGCAGGAGAATTCGGCAACAATAAGTCCAACCAAGAAACCGCACAGGAGTGGAACGACACCAACAACTTGGCAAGAATTGCTGGGACGAGTGTTCCTAGAAGCCCCATTTATTGATATGATTGGCTAGGAAACGTTTTATTGGCTCACGCTGGCTCTTTAAAGGGGATTTGCCACGATCTAATGTTGACGTGGGATCCTCCAAAATGGCTATTTAATCACTTTTCTAAATATATGTCATTAAAAAAAAGTGAAGCCTCTGAGAGCTACAGCCTGACTAAGATTCCCTTAGTTTCCTGACAGTTTACATTAGACACGACCAGGAGCTGACAGGAGCTAATCGGGTCACTCTTGCGTTGTTTACACTTCTTATCTGATGGCAGGGAACATGAACCAGCTTTGAAGGGGCTGGGGAGAAAACATCCTGTGTCTTTTGTATAGAGAATCCACTGGTTGTAATGTAATTTTCTGAGTAAACATGCAGACACTCCCTGGCTCTCTGCTCAGCCCTGCTCTCCCCCCTACAGCAGTTCATGAACAAATTAAACTGTTCGTTTATTTGTTCAAGGAGCTTATCTTCTCTCCAGAGCAGATAAGAGGGAGAAACTTGTACACAATTACATTAACCCCTGTGGATTAGCCAAATAACATGTTTGCTCAAGTACAGAGACTGAATATCAGGAACGTGCATTGGAGGTGAAGTGATGACATCACAGAGGAGGTACTTGTTTTTTTAAACATAGAAACACAACACCCCTTTTTCAAGCCTCAATAGGGGAGTATCAGCCTGTTAGGTGAGGAACTCACTTCTTGGCAAAACCCCTTTAAATCCAAGACAGTGTGCAAGCCCTTGCCCTAGTGGCCAGAACAGTAGATGTGGCAGAAGCAGCAGCAGCCAGAGGGGCACGGCCAGGCTGCACGTGGGATAGGTGAGTAATAGAGCAGGCTGGAGCACGGACTGACCCCCGGACTGCAGCGCGATCTGGTAGGGTATTTCGGTTTTCAAAGAGGTTTCTTCCTGCATACACCATACCTCCCAACTGTCCCTAGTTTGGAGGGACAATCCCTATTTCTAACCCAGGTCCCTCTGTCCCTCTTAGTTCTATAAATGTCCCTCTTTTCATTTAGGAAACAGATTTGCGTCAATAAACTGACTATTTTGTTTTAAATAGTATCTGATTGCTTCCTGTGTAGATTACATAACAACTTACTTAATAGTTCATTATTGGATACAATGCAATTCTGAAAATGTCTCCCTTTTTGGCTATCTAAAAAGTTGGCATGTATGTGTTTGGGCATGGTTGGAGGCGTGTCATGGTGTGATGTCATGTGTTTGGGCGTGGTTAGAGGCATGGCCTGACGTGTCCCTTTTTGTAATCTCTAAAAGTTGGGAGGTATGCATACACTGATTGGACAATATCAGACTGCGCAGGGACACCCACTTAAGTCGTTACACCCAGTTGAAAATTCAATAATAAACTCCTTGGAGGAATGACAGAACATAGGAATAGTTACAAAGCTACACAGTTGGTAAGGCTAAAAAAGATAGACTCCCATCCTGTTCAGCCTATTATCTTATAGTGTTGATCCAGTGGAAGTACAAGTGCAGTATGCATCCTGCAGTGGCCTGGAGCCCATTCTAGTTCACGTGCCTAAGTGTATGTTCACACGGGGGAATTTCGTTGCGCATTTTGCCACATATTTGCGCTCTAATATGGGCGAGATGCGCCCCAATCATTATGGTAATCCGTAGATCTCATAGAGAACTATGGATTACGCCTCCTCTCCCTGCTCGCACAATACGATCGTATTGTATGCGCGGGGAGATAAGTGACATGTTAATTACATGTGGCGAATACGCACCGTGAGTAACGCATGTCTATGGGGCGGGCGAGCTCAGCATGAGCTCCCGTACGACACGATGTACTGTATGCGCCACAATACATCATGTGAACATAGCCTAAGGCAAAATATGGAGTTAAATCCAAGATACACTGTATATGTCTGAAATCTATCAGCCATGTTTTTGAGCTCTTAACGGTGTATGTCTGGATTTTAACTATGGTATTTAGAATAAAATTGGAAGTTTTATGGATGTATCCCTTGCTGATAGATTTTTATCCATATTTTGATCCAGTGAAGTCACTAGTGGGAAAAAAATTCTTTCCGACTCCACTTGTAGTTTCACAGCTAAAAGGTGCTGCGGAACATGGAACTACAAGTGCCAGCATACCATAGCAGCACATGCTAAACACATGGACTAATCATGTCCCATACAATTAGTACGTGTGTGGTGTGGCATGCTGGCACTTGCAGTTCTACAACTTCAAATGCCAGTATATACATGTACTACTTGTATGGGTGCTGGTACAGTACTTTATTCTACATTGGAGGCCGACCGGTGAGGTGTCGGAGGTGACTGGGAGCAGTAAGACAAGACCTGCCATGGTGGGGCCCACAGCGCAGGACAAGTCTGCCATGAGAAAGACTTGTTGTTCTGGCCTGAATAAGGACGTTCCTAGCTCAAGGTGGGTGGGATCAAGCTAAAAAAGAACTGCTGTGCTGTGTCGGCCAGAACACACAGTGGGCAGAGGAATGTTACATTATTATGAGGCGTGATTCAGTGTGTGATGTCAGCACTCTGAGATGTAGTGCCCCAGGACAAGGGTACTTTGGACTGTGGACATTCACCCTATTGCTACTATTGAAAGCCATCAACACCTTACTATCTTGGCACCATACTGTTATGTACTTCTTTACTGTTTTATATTGTTAAACGCAGCTTAAATAGTTTATTATAATATGTTCTGTTTATTTTCATTATCATCTGCACTGTGGGTAGGGCTAACATATAGCCAGCTGATAATAAGAAGCCCTGAGACTTGATACCTATGGACTGAGAAGTTGGTAACTTTCCACTTTGCTAGAAGATGCACAGTTGAGTTTTGAAGGGAAAAACTCAGTGACCTGTGCACATCTGGAAAAGTTGCCATTCCTATAGGAATGGATGCTCTATACAAATGTATGAGAGACTGAAAGTGTAAACAATGTTTTGTAAGGGCTGTGCTTCTCCACTCCATCCCTCACATTAGAAGATTCTAGATCATCTAGAAACTGTATAAAAGGCTGGCACTCAGAGCCCTTAATTGTTCTACAGATATACACCATTGGTTAGCAGAAAATACTCTGCCAGATTGCCTGTGTGACCAGAAGAGGGTTCTGAAGATACCAAGCCACAGATCCTGGGTCACAAGCCCTTTGACCAGGAAGCCAGCAGACGAAAACTTGGACAACTGTGCTGGCTTTCTCAAAGAGAGCCATTGTCTACCAGTGAGGAGACTGGAGAAGCACTCAGTTTCTTGCCTGTATTGTGTTGCACTTGAGTTCCTCCATTAAAGAAGTACACTGGTTTACCGCAGACCCCTGACTCTCTGGAATTATTTCCAATTGGGGTGCACCATGCCTTACCAACCCTTCCAGAGAGCAGTAGCACATGGTGACACCATGGAAAAATAAAAGTATTGATAAATGACGCCTAATGTCTCCTGACTTCAATCTCATTAGGCGAGGTGGCCACCAGATCCCAGTGGCTGATAAACCTACAGGTAACTGCGTCACCAAGTGGTTGTATGATTTAGAAACCCTACTTTTAAATACTGTATTACAGACAACAGGAGATCTTACATTTAGAACAATTATGTAACAAGTGTGAAGAGAGACTATTGCTTGCCTTGGAAGACCCAACATCAGGGTGGGACGATGGGTAGGCAAAAGTAGGCGACCACCTTGCGGATGGCTCAGATCCTCTACTCTCCTAGGCAAAAGACTGTGCCGGAATATGGATTAAGTTACTGGACTTTCAATGTGCACCTCTTAGGAAGATGAGTGTGCTTCTATGAACTCATTCAAGAATTGTGTGGTAAGCCTAACAAGGCTATATATTGCATGTTGTATTTGCTTTTGATTTATAGTAAAAGTATTTGAAGAAAGTTTACAAAGTTGCTACTATCTATCTTATTGACCGCCTTTGGGGACCCTAACTCTACCTATCAGTAAAGGGGCACCATTATGTATAGTGTAGGTTTAGTAGCTGAGCTTGCTCCATACACAGGTGCCGGCACACATCTTCAGCGGCCGGGACTACAGATAATGCTGATCCCGGCCATTTAACTACCTAGATGCTGTAGTAAATGTGACCGCGGCATCTTAGCAGTGATTTAGGACTTTCCTATCAGCTGCCCCACTTTCTGAAGGCCCCCAGAACTGCCATCTTACTGCCCCTGCCCCAGAGACAGGGTGTAATTGGAAAGCTGTACACTATTTTGCTATACATTAGTATTGCACAATAGTGTATCAGTGTTTGCGATTCGTAATGGTCAAGTATCTAGGGGACTAAAATTACATGTACAAAAATATTAAAAGTTCAAAACACTTTCCTTTTGCTATTTTACAAATTAAAAACAATACAAAAATTAACATAATTAGAATCGCTATGTCTGTAAAAGTCTGACCTAATAATATACAACCCTATTTATTTCACATGGTGAACGGCAAAAAACAAAACAAAAAAACAAGCACCAAAATTGTTTTTTTGCTCACTTGCCTCCCTAGAAAAGTGATCAAAAGGACACAGATATTCAAAAATGGTAGCAATGAAAATCACACTTCAATCCACAAGAAAACAAACCCCTATACAGGTCCATAGACAGCAAAATAAAATACGTGATTGGTTTCAGAAAATGGGCAATACACTACGTGGAAATCCCTAAAGAAGCATATTATGCTATCTATCATACATGAAAAAACTTTGAGACTCTCGGTTCACATATTTTGATCAAAAGATGTTTAAGCTGCCCACGACTTTTTCAAGTTGATCTCAAAAATCGGGCAGTCTATCTCTATCTTTAATCTACTCAATCGAGCCAATCAGGCCTCCCACCGGGTCAATCGACCTCCCATTATTCAGAGAGAAAAAATAAAAAACACCCAACCTGCAAGCTGCCCTTCTTATGACAGCCTGTGAGAGTGGTCGGTTGACCCGGTGGGAGGCCTGATTGGCTCGATTGAGAGGTAAAGATAGCATAGGACTGCCCAATTTTGAGATCACGTTGAAAGTCGTGGGCAGCTTAAACATCTTTTGATCAAAATATGTGAACCTAGAGTCTCAAAGTTTTTTCATGGTTTCAGAAAATGGCGCTGCAAAGCAAATAAAAATCATCAGAAACGTACTGACCCACACAAGAAAGATAACATATCATGTGTATGGCACCTCCAAAAAAGATGGCGCACTTTTTCTTCCATTTCACCTACTTCAGAGTGCGCAGGCGCCGTGCATCTTATCAGGGCAAAGGACTTTTTTTGGGGGGGAGGGAGCACAATTTTCTCTGTTTACCTAGGACATTAATATGCCTTGCCTAGCCTTGCCCAACACATCTGTGTAATACATGGACAACTAGTTCAGTTCAATAGGTAGTGTGTAATGCTTCATCTCCCCTGTGGGGGTGCTGCAGGGAAATGTAACACTCACTACTGGGTTCTCCCATGGATTACAGAAGATCGCGATGTGTTAAAAAAATGGAACATGGTCCCAATAGAATAAGATATGTTTGTTCGCTCACCTGCTGTATGTGGCGTCCTGTTAGATGATCCAGTGCATGGAAACAAAAATTACTCAGCCATCACTGATGTGACTCAATATTTCACAAAAGATTATCCAGGACCCGGAATATGATTACAGATTCCTGTAAGCTTTATTTCATCCCATTAATCTCAAAAACATGTTAAAAACATGGCGCTGAAAGATCTACACGCAGCTTACGCGTTTCGAGTCCTCCCAAGACTCTTAGACGTAGCTTTCAAACACGCCATCATAACCCCTTTACTAAAAAAGCCCTCTCTGGACCCTTCCAGCGCTGCAAACTACTACCACCAGTCTCTAACCTGCCCTTCATTTCTAAACTCCTGGAACGCTTGGTCTACTCTCGCCTAATCCGCTATCTCTCTGCTAACATCTTCTGACCCTCTGCAACAGTTTCCGCACCCTACACTCCACGGAAACTGCCTTAGTTTAAAGTCTCTAATGACCTCCACACTGCTAAATCTCAGGGTAATACTCTTGTGTTCTGCTGGATCTCTCGCAGCGTTTGACATGTTGATCACCATCTTCTCCTCAGCATGCTCAGCACCATTGGCCTCCAGGACACCGCTCTCGCTTGGTTCTACATCTTACCTGTCTGATCGCTCCTTCAGTGTCTCTTCTTTCGGTTCGACCTCCTCTTCTCTACCTCTTGATGTTGGAGTTCCTCAGGGATCTGTTCTAGGTCCCTCCTCTTTTCACTCTACACAGCCCCCTTGGACAAACCATCAGCAGATTTGGCTTCCAAGTACCATCTCTATGCGGATGACACCCAATTATACACCTCCTCCCGAGACCTCACTCAGCCCTTGCTACAAAACACCAGTGACTGTCCTGTCTGTCTCTGACATAATGTCCTCTCTCCATCTGAAACTAAACCTCACTAAGACTGAACTTCTTGTCTTTCCGCCATCTACTAACCAACCCCCCCCTGCTATTTCTGTTTCTGTATGTGGTACCACCATTTCTCCTAGGCAGCAGGCCCGCTGTCTGGGGTTATACTAGATTCTGATCTGCCCCCTTCACCCCCCTTATCCCCCCCCGGGGTTTCACGCCCCCTTTTCACCTTACCCAAAAAAAATCTCCAAAAAACCGCCCGTTTCTCACTGTGAAACATTTTAAAACCTCTCTTTGTCGCTTTTAAATTCTTTCTCGTTTTGGACTATGAAAACCCCCCTTTTTTTTATCGGTCCCCAATTCTGCAAACTCCCCCCACTCTCCAATCTTTTCCTGAATCAGCAGCCGGGCTCTCCTTTTCCCACCCCGCATAACGGATCCCCTCTACCCCTTTTCAGTCCCTGCACGGGTTCCCCCATTCTACGGGAACAGTAAAAACCCCAGGCACTCTCACCATAAAGCTCTCCCCCAACGCTCCCTCCTCCCTACTTCACCCCCCCTGGGTCTCTGTTTTAACCCCAACCTGCCCTTTTTCCTCTCCCGCTTGCTGCTGATATCGGGGTTACATCTCATCAATCCGCCAAAACCCTCCACCCCCCCCTTTTCCTCCAAGATTTCAAAAACGCGCGGGCCACCAATTTTTGGGAAATGCTCCCCAGGGGCATCAGGCCCCATTCAAAAACCCTCCATTTTTAAAGGGGGCCCCTTAAAAATTAAATCTTTCGTCGGGGCCCTACCAAGACCCCAAAACGGCTATCACACACATCTTAAACCCCCTGCACTTGGGCACATAAAAGGGCATTTTTTTAAATTTTAGATTACTGTCGGGGTGGCAAGTTATCCTTTTTCCCATGTAAAACCCCCACTTTTATGAAAAAATTTCCCGGACCTTTGGGAAAAACCTTGGCACTTTTTACCTTTTATGTTTCCCCCATCCCCAAAAGGGGATTTTTGGGCTCCCCACGGGGCGGGCCTCCCAAAATTGTGTCTCATTTTGAAAGGTTTTTTTAAAATTGTGAAATTTTCTGAAAGTTTAACATGGAATCTGTAAAGTGCTGCGGAATATGTTGGCGCTAAATAAATAAAGATTAGTATTATTATTACAGGAATTTTTATCATCTTTTTGCTGGTTTAATTTTTTTTGAAGGGGTTAAAAAATGGAAAAATTCCCTTTTAAGACCGCATTTTTTGAAAAAAAACATTGGGTTTTTGATTTCAAAAATTTTTCTCTAAAAAGGGTGATAGAAATGTTTCCAAAGTCAGTCTGGATTTATGCATCTCAGATAAACAAAATTACATTTTTAACCAGATTCTATTTTGTATCGAGGCGGCATGATTTGTACAGTCATATTTGGTATTTTAAAAAATGTGTGCGAGGGAAATTTACAAAGAAATAGCCCCACCCAAAAAGAAGTGCTTGTGTTTTGGCCCATCCCGCCTAATAGTGCCCGCACAATAGGATGAGTTGGGGGCAGATGCAAAAATTTAAAGCTTTTTTCTGTTTATTTTTTTTTGGAGCCCTGAAGGAAGGTTAATAAGACATACTGGCTATAGAATTACATTATCAAATTAGGTGCAAATGGTTGCAGTGTGATTGTATTACATTCATTACTCTTCATAAATCGAAAAATATGTATCAAACCACTCTACACGGGAAAGTGCCCAGGGTTTTAAAAACCGGGGATGAAAATCACTGGAGGGAGAAAATCAGGTTAAACAGGCACGGAGATATATACACAGTCCACCCCATTTTATGACCACTTCCTCTTTCGCGTCGGTGCACGAGTCTAAAGGGAAGCCACATGATTTTAAACTGGCTTGGGTGGGTATATAAGGTTATGATAGGCTGTCTGCACACTTTATCCCTTGTTGATTTCTGGAACAGGGGGGGTTTATCGATTTGGGATGTTTTTGGGTTTTTTGGGGACAATGGCAGTTTTGCTGAAACTGCCCGCTGTGACTGTCTGTGTGTGCTGTGGAAAAAATATATCATAGGGGACAAATGGCCTTTTGCGAAAAAGTGAAAAACGGAAACTGCAAATCACCAGTTGCCATTGAGTGAGAGGTAAGTAACCATGAAGGTGGCAAGAGTGTATGCTCGCTCAGTGGAGCGCTTCCCAAAAAAAAAAACCCGGGGGGAGACCCGACATGTTCTAAAACAAAGTTCAGTAAACCCCAATTGTTGGGGCCCAAAGCGCGGATGTCACTGCACTCTGCTCCCTACGTGTTGGGGCTGGGGGCAAAGGGTGTCACTGCACCTCTGCTAACCTATGGTATGGGGCCCCCTACCAGACGGATGTCCACTGCCCTCTGCTATCCCTCTGTGTACGGGGGGTTGGAGCGAGGGTTTTGGGGGCCCCCTGCTAACCCCTTTTGTTTTGGGGCCCCGGGCAAGGAGTCACTTTTACCTCTGCTAAAACCCCCAAAGTGTTTGAGGGCCCGGAGCAGACAGATGTCACTGACCTCTGCTAAACCCCACTGTGTAGAGGGGTGGAGCGAAGGGTCCTGACCTCTGTAACCCACTGTTATGGGGCCCCCGGGGCAGAGGATGTCAATGACCTTGCTAAAACCCCACCATGTATGGGCCCGAGCAGAGGACGTATTGCCTCTGCAAACCTACTGAGTATGGGGCCCCAGAGCGACGGACTTTATTGCACCTCTCTAACCCTATGATATGGGGCCCCGGGGCAGACGGATGTCACGCACCTCTGCTAACCCTTTGTGTAGGGGCCCCGGAGCAAAGGATTTCACGGCACCCTGTAACCCTATTTTGGTTGGGGCCCCGGGGAAAACAAGTCACTGCACCTCTGCTAACCCCAGTGTATGGGGCCCCGGGGCAGATGGATGACACTGCACCCCCTGCTAAAAACCCTACTTTAGGGGCCGGGGAAAAGACAGTGTCCCCGCACCCTTTCAACCAATTGTTTTTAGCAGAAAGGCTTCGTTTTAATGGCGTATTTGGAACTGGACCCCTGTTGATCTGCAAAGAGTTGCCTTCACCGATGAGTAAAATCTTTTGCTTTATTGAACAGATGGACAAGAAGCATCAGAGAACAAACACCCTGCAACCATTGAACATAAGTCTCTGTAATGGATAAACGGCATAGACGCCAATCATTCTGCACCTGAACTCCCAGATGCAATACATTGGTATATAGCGCACGGTTCCCTGGCTTCCGACCACGAGCCTCGACAAGAGAAAATTGCAGTAAACCACTGAATAGGACCAGCGCTTCCAGGTGAAAAAGTATGCATCAAAATTTATTAAGTGCTTGCATATCCACACATAAGGAAAAAATGTTTGCACTCCAGAACTTGTGAGATTTCTTTGATTCTTTAAAAACTTGTAGCTTTATTAATTATACTTAAAAGTCCATTTCAAAAAGGTCAGACTTAACAGTTCAGCAAGCGTTCCACCGACGTTTTTTGGGAGGCGTGTCCTTATTCATGGTGTCACCGACCTCCCGAAAACGAGTGGGTGGATACGCTTGCTGAACTGTTAATGTCTGACCTTTTGAAAAAGGACTTTTTAAAGTATATTTATTAAAGCTACAAGTTTTAAAGAATCAAAGAAATTCCCCAAGTTGCTGGAGTGCAACATTTTTCCTTACTGTTTTGCGGGCAGGAGACTGGCTCCGGATCTCTCCACTTCTCCGTGCAACCAAGTAGGTGAGCTGAATATTTCTTCATATCCACACATAGCATGGGTACAAAAAATGATTAAAATAATTTTAATCAATTTTTGTACCCATGCTATGTGTGGATATGCAAGCACTTAATACAGTTTGATGCATATTTTTTCACCTGGAAGCGCTGGTTCTGTTCAGTGGTTTACTGCAAGTTACCCTGCAACCATTGTTGGAGGAACACAAGCTGGTGGTGGCAGAATTATGATCTGGAGAATGTTTTTGTAGCATTCTCAGAGCCTCTAATTAGGAAGGTGCTCGCAATCAATTTGGGTATGAATCCATCTTTGCAGATCACTTGTGGTATTGGCTCTACACTGCCCTGTATGTATGACCTGCAGAAGAACAGCCAGACCAGGGTAAAGGTGGTGCCTGAGCCAGACTTGTGGTATTGGCACTACACTGCCCTGTATGTATGACCTGCAGAAGAACAGCCGAACCAGGTAAAAGGTGGTGCCTGAGCCCGATGTCGTATTGGGATACACTGCCCTGTATGTATGACCTGCAGAAGAAAAGCCAGACCAGGGTAAAGGTGGTGCCTGAGCCAGACTTGTGGTATTGGCACTACACTGCCCTGGTTTTGTATGACCTGCAGAAGAACAGCAGACCCGGGTAAAGGTGGTGCTGACCGACTTGTCGTATTGGGACTACACTGCCCTGTATGTATGACCTGCAGAAGAACAGCCAGACCAGGGTAAAGGTGGTGCCCGAGCCAGGGCTTGTGGTATTGGCTCTCCCCTGTGGCCTGTATGTATGACCTGCAGAAGAACAGCCAGACCGGGTAAAAGGGGGTGCCTGAGCCAGACTTGTGGTATTGGCTCTACATGCCCTGTATGTATTGACCTGCAGAAGAACATCCGAACCCGGATAAGGTGGTGCCTGAGCCAGACTTGTGGTAATTTTGGGTCTACACTGCCCTGTATGTATGACCTGCAGAAGAACAGCCAGACCAGGGTAAGGTGGTGCCTGAGCCAGACTTGTGGTATTGGCTCTACACTGCACCTGTATGCATGACCTGCAGAAGAACAGCCAGACCAGGGTAAAGGTGGTGCCTGAGCCAGACTTGTCATATTGGCCCCTACACTGTGCTGTATGTATGACCTGCAGAAGAACATCCAGACAAGGGTAAACGTGGTGCCTTAGCCAGACTTGTGGTATTGCTCTACACTTTCCCTGTATGTATTTACCCGCAGAAGAACAGCCAGACCAGGGTTAAAGGTGGTGCCTGAGCCAGACTTGTGGTATTGACTCTACACTGCGCCAGTTATGTATGACCCGCTGAGAACAGCCAGTCCAGGGTAAAGGTGCTGCCTGAGCCAGACATTGTGGTATTAGCTCTTACACTGCCCTGTATGTATGACCTGCAGAAGAACAGCCAGACAGAGTAAAGGTGGTGCTGAGCCAGACAAAGGGGGTATTGGCACTAGATTGCGCCTGTATGTATGACCTGCAGAAGAACAGCCAGAACAGGGTAAAGGTGGTGCCTGAGCCAGACTTGTGGTATTGGCTCTACCCCTGTGGGCCCGTATGTATGACCTGCAGAAGACAGCCAAGACCAGGGTAAAGGTGGGGCTGAGCCAAGACTTGTGGTATTGGCACTACACTGCCGTGTATTGTATGACCTGCAGAAGAACAGCCAGACCAGGGTAAAGGTGGTGCCTGAGCCAGACTTGTGGTATTGGCACTACAACTGCCGTATATGTATGACCTGCAGAAAAAAACAGCCGACCAGGGTAAAGGTGGTGCCTGAGCCCGACTTGTAGTATTGGCTCTACACTGCCCTGTATGTATGACCTGCAAGAAAAACAGCCAGACCAGAGTATAGGTGGTGCCTGAGCCGACTTGTGGTATTGGCTCAAAACTGCCCTGTATGGATGACCTGCAGAAGAACAGCCCGCCCAGGGTAAAGGTGGTGCCTGAGCCAGACTTGTGGTATTGGCTCTACACTGCCCCGTTTGTATGACCTGCAGAAAACAGCCCGAACCAGGGTAAAGGTGGGTGCCAGAGCCAGACTTTTTGGTATTGGCTCTACACTGCCTGTATGTATGACCTGCAGAAGAAGACCAGGGTAAAGGTGGTGCCTGAGCCTGACTTGTGGTATTGGCTCTACACTGCGCTGTATGTATGACCTGCAGAAGAACAGCCAGACCAGGGTTTAAAGGTGGTGCCTGAGCCAGACTTGTGGTATTGGCTCTACACTGCACCTGTATGTATGACCCGCAGAAGAACAGCCAGACCAGGGTAAAGGTGGTGCCTGAGCCAGACTTGTGGTATTGGCGCAACATGCCCTGTTATTTATGACTGCAGTAGAACAGCCAGATCAGGGTTAAAGGTGGTGCCTGAGCCAGATTGGTTTTGGCTCTACTCTGCCCTGTATGTAGGACCTGCATAAGTACTGAACAGGGTTATGGTGGTGCCCTTGAGCCAGGACTTTGTGGTTTTGCTCTACTATGCCCTGTTTGTATGACCTGCAGAAGAACTGGGTTTCATACATTCTGTCTCATTTACACTACCTTAAAGACTATTTTGAAACTGGTTCTGGTCAGCTCCAGATATTCTTACATGTCGCCGACAGTGGTTACTTTGGATATAAACTTTTGTTCGTAATACAGTAATGTGACACAACTGTGTATATGTGAAAAACAGGATTGCAATTTTGTAGATATGATACCCTTGAATGGCTAACTCAATTTTGAGATATTTAGGTTAATCCATATTGGATAGCAGCAATTTTATGGCTTTGTTTGGGTGTTGTTGGGTTTTTTTTGGAAAGTGTACTTTGTGTTTACTGTTGTATTATGTACCAGTGGGTCCATAATTGGTCTAACCAAGGGTGGGGTTATATGGTTGGGGGTGTCTTGGTTCGATTGAAATTACCACTCCAACACGGGGAAGGCCCTGTAACCCACAAGGCAAGAAAACAATTGCTCCAGTGGAGGACCATATCTCTGACCCAGAGCACTCCACCAGCAGGGATCCAGAATTTTACATGGTCTACGTAGTATTAATATTCTTTGGTTCAGGTAGGTGATCTTAAGCCTTTTTTTAAATCTCTCATCTGTTCTGCTAGTGACCAGCCTCAAGGCGGCTATTCACTGATTCACCAGTTTTTCAGTGAAGAACGCTCTTCTCCTCTGGAGATTGAATCCTTTTATCTCTAGCGGAAGTTATGTCCCTTGTCTTTTGAGGGGCTCTTTATATGAAATATTTTTCCCCAATATTTTTTGTAGTCACAATTTATATTTTTATATAAATGATTCTTGTCCCCCGAAGAGCGTTCTTTTCTCAAGACTAAAAAAGTTCAATTCTACCAACCTCTAATCATAACTAAGATGCTCCATTCCCCTTATAAGTCTGGTACACAGGCATTTTAGAGCTTGATTTTATATAGTGACCTGTAGGTTTTTTTTGGTATCATGTTGGAGTACATACAAATTTTGGATCACTTTTTAATCTTTTTTTGGGGAGGCGAGGTCAACTTGTCAGTCACGCGATGCCCCTGCGACCTCGTTCGGGTAGAAGAGCGATTCCGTGCCGGAACACCTTGGGAAAGAGTTCCGTCCCGCTCGTCGGAGTTCGGGGTAAGTCAACCCCCCTTTTCCCGCCGGCGTTCACATTACCCGGCCACCTCCTGCTCTCGAATGTCTCCGTCCCGCGCGTTGTGGCTCGCCATTAGGGCGTCGCCGGCGCAGTTTGAATTCAATAAAGGGTCAGTGCGCCGGTAATTGGTCATTGCCGGGCACAATGCTCCTATTTAAGTCCGGGCCATTCTGGCA
The DNA here is from genome assembly GCA_025379985.1 of Phyllomedusa bahiana. Taxonomy (NCBI): domain Eukaryota; kingdom Metazoa; phylum Chordata; class Amphibia; order Anura; family Hylidae; genus Phyllomedusa; species Phyllomedusa bahiana. Next base: position 94,117 of record JAODAL010000184.1, on the reverse strand, counting down.
GCCTTTGCAGGATCCTTGGTGTATATTCCTTAGGAGAAAGCGTTCCTGTCTTCTATTCATGTTAACGGTGTACCGTATCTCGAGCCTACGTTTAGACTAAGATTCTTGCTCGCCAGCACTGACCTTCTGTCCGTCCAGTTCACGAACCTCAGCCGCATGCCCTGACATACTGGCCTATCCCCGGCTACGGAGCCTGGCATGCGGAGTCTGTACCTAGCCTCACCTGTGGCCCGCCACCGCAAAGCAAAGCTCCGCCGGTGGTAGTGAACTGGTAGGACTCCACGCAGACAAGTCCATCCAGCTTTGCGGCGGGGCTCTGGTGAATACCAGGCCTACTTAGATTCCGCTCACTGGGCGGCTTTCCACCATGATTGCGGTTGGTCAGTGGTTCCTGCTACCAGACCGTGACAGGTAATTGCACTTATAATTTTCAGAACCTGTACCTATATTGTGCAGCATGATGACAATGATAAATCAATTTCTTCCACCTATTAGAAAAGTTGCAAAAGCATTGTCAGACCATCCTGACGTTGTTTTTAGCACAGCACCAGATTCTCCAGCAAGGACAGGCACTCCAATGAAATAAGGTAAGCATAAATTGGCGACATGTTTGCCTTTAGGGCTGTGATTATTTTGGTGTTAATTTTATGCCAAAAATAACTGTTTGATTGATGCCTATTCCTCTTATAAATGAATGTAATACACTAAAATCTAGGCGCCTTATTTGCCACGCACGATACCTAAAATTAGGACACTATCAAGTAATGCTAGCAATGATTATGCTTTGCGCGTAGATTAGGCCACATCATTTATACTATGCAATTATATACTGACGCCAGATTGGACAGGATCTTTCATCATTCAAGCGCTTTACACACTCATTTTAATTGCCTTAAATACTGGCGGCGCTGAGGCCACAGTTATCTTACAAAAAGTTAGTACAACCCTCACATTTTTGAAAATATTGAATTATGTCTTTTCATGGTGCAAACTGAAGATTGTACTCTTTGATACAATATTAAAGTAGTCAGTGTACAGCTTGTTAACTGTGTACATTGGTGTGTCCTCAAAATAACTTAATTTACTATTTTGCTATAGGACAAACTTTAAACTCATCAGTTCTCTATCTGTTAAAAACACTAAAAAGTATATTGTTTTTGATGTATAATTCATAACCTCTATTACTCACTATTTAAAAAACTGTTTTCTAACTCACCAATTTAACCATTTATACTCTGAAGGGAGAATAATCTCCTTTTCTATTATAAGTATGGGGGTGCAACCACACTATTAACAGGAGAGCTTATATCTATGCAAAGTAATAGCTCAGTAAGGGATCCCAAGCCTATACTTGGGAGTCTCATGGACACAGAACAAATAAGGCCCCCTTTGAGATTATGTCAAATATAACTCACACAGCATACTATCTAAACCACTGGCAACAAAAGGGAGTTACAAATCATAAGTAAAATGAACCAAATTGTGCCCAATTTGCCATTTTTTCCTCCACGGAGTATGTGAATCTTATTAGTCCTGACTAAGTATCAGGAGTGAATAGGGAGCAGATGTGTTAAATATGGTGCTATCATTCTCAGACTCTCTCATACATTGAAGTTCAACATGACACCGAACTGTTTGAGGATCTCAATTTTTTTTTTTGCTCTACATAGAGATGGCCAAGGCTATAAGAATATCACCAACACCCTGACACTGAGCTGCAGCATGGTGGCCAAGACCATAGAGTGGTTCATCAAGATCAGGTTACCACAAGAACCGGTCTCGCTGTCGTCAACCAAAGAAGTTGAGTGCACGTGCTCAGCGTCATATCCAGAGATGAGTGCTGCCAGCATTGCTACAGGGTTGTTGGGGGGTCAGCCTGCCAGGGCTCAGACCACACACCACACAACCTTAACCTTATGGGAGGAGGACTTATTCTAACAAATCATGATTCCTTTTCCCATCTAGTTCCAATCTGCAAATAAAGCCCCGTTGACATTAGATGAGGTGAATGCATTTTCTCTCATTATTGTTAGGTAATTGTTAGCCTATGGGTAATCACATTGTGTATTTGTCAGTAAACAATATTCTGTATGTGAGGCCATCTCACAGGGCTGGTTACTGGTTTTACAGGAGATGTATAAGCTCTGTGTGGTATTTCCTAGCGAAGGAAATATAACATCTTCTTGTGGGCTGGAAACTGAGCAAACTGGTTTTGTGTCATAACAACATGTTTTATTTCTTTTCCCAATAAAATAATAGTTTAGGGCAATGTTAGTATAAAGAGGATTGAATGATATCTGGCTACGTGCGTTTTGCTAGCCAAAGCAGACTGTAATGGGACAGATTAACCAATAGGATTTTCACTCTAATATGTATGTTTTTTGGGTTAGTTATATTCCATTGGATTTTTTATTTTTGGTTGGTGGTTGTTGTCACGGCCTCAGAATGGCACACAAAGTGGGATTGGGCAAACCCCGCGATGGGCGCCCTAGAATGGAAGAACTAAGGGATGTTTTTTAACTCTCTATAATTACTCTGAAATGGGCAAAAAGCTATAGGAAAGCAGAGGGCAGAATGCATGAAAGTAGAGTCTAGGAGGCTGGTTCACGTCATTTACAATAGCTTGTAGGGTGTGCCCCTAAAATATATTCACCGGTGGGCCAATAATAACTCAATTTGGTCGGGCCCCTCGACTCAACTCAACTGTGGGTACTTATGCCCCCAGTCCTGGACACTGGTTGTTTGTGTTCTTTTTTGTGACATACTTTCTTTGGCACTGTCGGTTATTATAGACTTTTACATATTACAAACCTGTCTAGTTGTGAGATGAGTTATTTGCTATTGACGATTCTTAGAGGGGTAATCTTACGACATTAATTAGCATTTAACATATAGGCAAAAGTAAATAAAAATTATTACCAAATACATTGTGTTATGATTTTAATTTAATTTCAAAGTTAGAACACTTTTTTATTTTGCTTGTTTACTGGTTTCCTGGGCTGCTGACAAATCCTCTCTGCTCTAGAGCCCAGGCTGGGATGGTGATGTCACTCCCTGCTGTAGTTTATCAACAACACAGGGGCTTGTTTATGTTTCTTACTGAGAAACTTAAACCCTTTAAAGCTCTGTAGCCGTGAGCTGCTGTTTAGACCCCTCCATCACAAGGTACCCTATTACAGGCTCAGGTTAGGAATACATAGCTGAAATGTCAGTCACTGCTGTAGAACCCCACCTACAGCCCTCGAAACGGAAGTGGAGCATGATGATGTTAGATCCACCATTGTGTGAAAAGGGAAATGGGAGCATGAGCTGTAGAACCAACCACAGCCTGAACATGAATGTGGGAACCTGAAGCTGGCTGTGAAAAAGCAGGGATCTGTAACACAAGCTGATGGGAAGCCCTTAATGACAATTCTAGCCAAAACATAGTTTTCCAAGTGTGATTGCAAGAAGTTGCATGTTCTTGATTGTAAAGAATTTATTTGCAATTATGTTGGAATTAAGTATTTGGTCAGATAAACAAAAGTTCGTTCTCCAATACTTTGTTCTTCTCCTTTGTGGCTATGACAGGAGGTCAATCGTTTTCTGTAAGTCTTCACAAGGTTGGCACCACACTGTTGCTGGTATGTTAGCCCATTCCTCCAGTGCAGATATACTCTAGGAGCAGTGTGATTTGCAGGTGTTTCGGGGAACACAGACTTTCAACTCCTTCAAAGGTTTTCTATGGGGTTGAGATCTGGTGCTGGGTGGCCACTCCAGGACACTTGAAATGCTTCTTACGAAAGCCACTCCTTCATTGCCTGGCAGTGTGCTTGAGATCATTGTCATGCCGAAAGATCCCCAGCCAACGTTTCATTCTTCATCTTGCTGTTTGGCCAGGAGGTGTTGCGCTCAAAAATTCCAATACATGGGCCCATTCTTTCTTTCATGTACACCGATCAGTCTCTTGGCTCCTTTCAGAGAAACAGCCCCAAAGCAGATGTTGCCCCCATGCTTCACAGTAGGTTTTGGTGTTCTTTGATGCAAACTCAGCGTTCTCTCTCATCAAAAACACAACGAGTTGTGTTTCTACAAAACTAGGTTCTACTTTGGTTTCATCTGACCATAGGACATTCTCCCAATACTCTTCTGGAATCATCCAGAAGCTCTCTAGCAAACTTCAGACGGGCACGTGACATGTATGGCTTAAGAAGGGGGACACGTTGGGCACTGCAGGATATGAATCGAATGGCGCGGCGTAGTGTGTTACTGATAGAGCCTTTGTTTATGTTGCTCCCAGCTCTCTGCAGGTCATTCATAGGTCCCCCGTGAGGTTGCTGGGATTTTTGCTTACCGTTCTTGTGTCATTTTGATCCATGGGGTGAGATCTTGCGTGGTCGCCCAGATCTAGGGAGACAATGTGATTTTCTGGATTTGTTACCTAATGTTGTCTCTCACTTGAGGTCGACCTATGATGTCACATTACCAGGCATCTCTCATCTTTTTAAGTGGGAGAACTTGAACATTTGGTGGGCTGACTAAAACTTTTTTTTTCCCCACTGTTATTGTTAAACAGTGTATGAGGAAATAAAGTTGCTGGGTGGAGTTGGTAGTGATGTGTTTTGAGCTCACCTAACTCCAGGACCAATTTTAAAACCCTGTTTGTCACAAAAAAATTGACAATCATAAAAACACATAAATTAATGTTGTATTTATAGGCTTGGTTAGAATTCTTTTAGGACCATTATATTAAAAGATAAGACAAAACTGGAAACAGTAGTTTACAGCATGTCCTCGACCAGTCAAGTTTATGACGAAAAGCTACCTTTGCATACAATAGCATAAAACTGAGCCATAAGTTATTGCATTCTAATAAAGCCCAGATGAGTGCCGGGATTTGTTTCCTTTATACATGCCTTCAAAGAACGGAAATATGGTTTTACCAAAAGAAAATTCTCGTTGGCAGCAATGCATGTTCTCATGTAAGAAAGAGGTTAGCCTCTGCTGGTAAATGAAATAAATAGGGAAATTAATTATGTCAATTATACTAATTTTTTAGACTGCAAACCAACTGTATTCCTTTCAGCTGACTCACATGGAATGGTTGGGGTTTGAGTAACGATATTGGTCCATTTGTAAGGAAAACTAAATTCTACTTGACAGCGTTGGGCATCTGGTTTTGACCTCAATTCCCTTTGTAATCATATGATGATTAGAAGGTTTTAGGTTATTTAGTTTTAGAGGAAAAGCACGGTTGGGGGGGACATTATTAATATGTTTAAATATATTTAAGGTCAATAATAGAGATCTCACCAAGATCTATTTATACCCAGGACTGTATCAAAAAACTAGGGTGGGCGTCATTTGTCTAGTAGTAAAGAAAGTTTTCTATATAAAACTAGTAAAGGGATTCTTTAGTGGCGACTGTGGATAAACTCTATGCAGAGTAACTTGTCATGGTGAATCACCTAACAGAGTTCAAGAAGGGCTTGGAATGCAATTTCTGGAGGTAATAATTTAACATAAGTTATAGGGTCTAGGTTTTCTGGAGATGGGTCTGGATACCATTTCTAGATGTAATAATTTTATACCATGTTTAGTGACCGGGAATTAGTTAGAAGGGTCTGGATACATTTCTAGATGTAGTATTTAACATGTTATTGTGACCAGATTCTGGAAGAGGGTGTTGGATACATTTCTAGATGTAATAATATAAAAGTTTAGGTGACCAGGATTTGGAGAAGGTCTTGATACATTTCTAGATGTAATATAAGAAACTCAAGTTATAGTGACCAGGAATCTGGAGTAGGGTTCTGGATTCATTTCTAGATGTAACAATAGAACAAGTTATAGTGACCAGGTTCGGGAGAGCGGGTTCTGATACATTTCTAGATGTAACAATATAAACAAGTTATAGTGTCAGATTCTGGAGAAGGGTAGGGATACATTCTTGATGTAATAATTAGAACAAGTCTATAGGGAACAGGATTCTGGAGAAGGGTCTGGATACATTTTCTAGATGTAATAATATAAAAATTTTTAGTGATCTGGATTCTGGAGAGGGTTGGATACATTTCTAGATGTACAATAGGTTGAACTAGTGATAGCTGCACATGGATTCTGGAGATGGGTCTGGTTACCTTTCTAGATGTAGTAATATAACAAGTTATAGTGACCAGGATTCTGGAGAAGGGCTTGGATTACATTTTAGATGTAATAAGTATAAAGGTTTTAGTGACCAGGATTCTGGAGAAGGGTCTGGGATACTTTCTGATGTAACAATATAACAAGTTATAGTGACCAGATTCTGGAGAGGGGCGTTGATCCAAGGGATTATTCTGATTGCCTGATGGGAGTTGGAAGAATTTTTTCCCTAACATGAGGACATTTGAGGGAATGCTACTCATAGGTTTTTGCGCCCTCCTCGGGATCATAACTTTAGAAAAAGGGGGTGAATGGAGGGACGTCTGTCTTTTTTCGGCCTTAAAAACTATAATATGAAGCGCCCAGAAAAGCCAGATTTTTCCCTTTAAAAGGGGTTTGTCTCACTAAATGATTCTTCTCCCCTTTGCCCTTTTTTCCGTTTCATTTTTAATTAGGGGCGTGTTTTCGGGCGCCCGTGATGAGTGTGGGCCCCA